>BDUI01012175.1:36275-46719 GCA_002335545.1 Apodemus speciosus
TATACCTTTGATCAATAGTCAATGGCTGACGAGATCTAATGCACAATCCTAATGCAGCATTGGGTTTTTTTCCCAAGAGGAAATACAACTTGTGGTTTCTATGTGTCTCTTAAACCATAAGGTTCACTATACAGGAGTCCGTCTCATTCAAGTGGAATAACATGGCATTTCTTCGAGCTGATTTTGCCATGTAGGCTCTGAACACATCATAATGTCCCTGGCATCCCWAAAAAATCGTTACTAGCTTGATACTGAAAATCACATCTCAGCTTATCAACCAAACAGAATACTTCCAGTGTATCCTTTATACCTCGAATATTAGATTATAATTTATGTTATAAGAATATTATAGTCAATGAAGTATCCTCATAGGCTACAGAATGTCATTTGGTTTTCTTGCCTGCCTAACTAGGTAAAGGAACGTCTGAATCTGTCATTGGAAGAAGCAGAGATTCATTCAGATTTAGCTAGTGAAAATCACTTGTTTCTCTAARCCTGATTGTGCTGACATTTTCATTCTGCATATTGAGATCGCATTTTCCCCTGTGCTGGCTGGTTCTGCATGTCAGCTCGACACAGCTTTAGTCATTAGAGAGAAAGGATCCCCAATGTCTCCATGAGAGCCAGCTGTAAGACATTTTCTCACTTGGCAATCCATGGCGGAGGCCCCAGTCCATTGGGCGTAGGCCATCCCTGGGCTGTTGGCTCTATCAGAAAGCAGACCGAACAAGCCGTGTAAAACAAGTCAGTGAGCAGTACCCTCTGCATCAGYTCCTACCTCAAATGTTCCAGTTCTGCTTGAGTTCCTGTCCTGACTTTCAGTCATCGATGGGCTGTGATCTGAGTGAACAAACCCTTTCCTCCCCAGCTTGGTTTTTTGGTCATGGTGTTTTTATCACAGCAGTAGAAACCCTAACTAAGACGGCCCTCAGTTTCTCGATTTGAATTCAAGGGTGGAATTTCCTTCCCTGAGTTAAAAGAAGAAAACATGTCAGAATATGAATTCCTGAGGGCTGAGTGGCTGCACCTGCCTGACAAGTCCCATCAAGCCAACTTGTCTAATTTCACCACCAGATGTAGACATCAAACCTTTCAAAAACAAATAGGATCTAGTGGGCTAAAGCATCTTGCGCAATCAAACCAGCTACTCTGCATAATGTAGACCAATCTGTTCTGTGGTTCAGCTGACTTTTTTTTCTGTGCTTTCAACTCCCTGGGAATCTGCTAGCTGTGTTTCCAGGAAAAAGAAAATAGAGTTTAAAAAAAAAATCTGTCATTAAAAAAGAACTTGTGAAAATAAATAGAAAGAGTTCTCTCAGCACRTTGAAACTGTATCCCCAGCAGCAGCACCTGTGAAAGCAATCTTCTTTGTCACTGTGTGAAGGAAACTCTGAGTCCCCTGACATTATTAAATTGTTGCTGCCACACTGACACAGTGGGAGAATCTCTTCAAACGGCTAAACAATAACCTTGTTTCTCATCCTATAGAGATGAAATTGTTTTCTTTCAATGGTTATTGCTTCAATTATCCACTCTCCTCTGGATCTACTTGTAAAATGAAGGTGAGTAAGATGTCTCTTGGCATAGCTTAGAGTTCTATGAATGTTAGGGACTTTTTTTTAAGACGTTCGAGTACAGGAATTCAGCAGTTAAGAGACTCCTGAGAGGAAAAGGGAGCCTGGGGCAGAGCTAGAGGGAGAAGGGATAAATAGATAATACTAAGAAATACAAGACTAGCTTCAAGACAGCTAAGGTTTATGGTTCATACAGAACCTCACTGATCCAACTAAAGGGTCAGGTGTGGGTCCAGCATCATTTCATTAATTCTTTATTTYCCTGCCTTAGTCTTTCTGCAGACAGAAATCCTTCGGAGACTTTTCTACATAAGACATGTTGGTTAAAGATCCAGATATCTAACCTGTTCAGGCTTTGCCCGCATTGGACCCAACTATGATAGCTTCCATAGTTCCATAAATAGAGGAAGATGGGAGTCCTGAGTGAGTTTAGGAGCCAATAAACTCATCTAGATCGAGCATTTACCGTATGCAGAGCAGTATGGAGAGTTGAGGACTTGAGGTCAGCTCTATGAGGCTGAACGCACCTATTTCCCTCACACTATGCTGCATCCGCTGCCCCAAATCACTGAAACTACAAACGAGGAAAGCCTGAGGCTTTGTAGAAAATGCAATCTGGGACTGCCTGGTTTTCATAGCCCCACTATTACAATTAAACACCCGTGAAACAGGTCCATCAGATTGGTTGTCTGGCAGTGTCTGGCAGTAGAGTCTCCGTCCAGTAGCCAGGGAAACAAGATCAGGCTGCAGTGAATCAAGAGGGGACCGGGTGTTGCCAGAAGACAGTGACTTCCTTGCTTTTCTGAAGGTATGTATAGAAAGGAGAGATGGGTGAATTCGAAGAGTTTTGGTTTTTATTTTGGTGTTTTTAAGGCTGAAAGATGTGAGCACAAGTTTAAGSTAAATGGAAGTTTCTCGAGGTAGAAATGTAATAGAATAAGTGGTGGAAATCACAGTAGTAAATACATGTCTTAAATTACTATTGAAAACATTTCTCTGAGAATTTGACATAGTTGATCAATTTACTTCACTCAAGAGKTCTATGCCCTAGGCATGGTGGTACTTGGCTGTCATCCCAGCACTTGGGAGGTAGAAGCAGGAAGATCACAAAGTTGAGGCCAGTTTGCTCTACACGGGARACCGTGTTGAGCAATAGCCTCATGTTCTGTCAGGAGRAATTGAGTCAGGCTATACTGAGCAATAGCCCCTAGCCATAGAGAATTGCTTGGCCCCAATGACCAATCCACTCGGCCTGCAGAAACGATACCCAAGTATTAAAAACAACTCACCCTGCTTCCAGTAAACCACAAAAGAATAACTGCAATGTCCTAGTAGCCATCTCCACATGTGTATGTATGTATACATGCTCCTAGCCCCACTAAGTGGATTCAGTTTTTGTCCCATGGAAAAGGTGAGGCCCCTCACTGCTTGGTAAAGCAATTTTAGCTTGTTGGGATTAAATCTGCCTGCCTCTCTGCCTTTGTTTCTTTATAGACTCCCTCCCATTCAAAATAATACAAAAAAAAACTTCATGAGATGGCCCTAATAATATTCTTATTTTTAGAYGAGGAAAGTAAGGAAGAGATCATGCAATGTCAAGTCCCAACATTGAAGACAGGACCCAGATAGTTCAGAACCCAGATTCTCAACAGTGGTGCAACTGGCCTCTCTGGGGAAAGCTTTTGCGTTGTGAGGAACAGAAGACCAACATTTCTCTTTAGCAGAAGGCACTGAAGAGGGAAATAACAGAAAAGTACAGAGGAACGAGGGAGAGGAGCTGAGGTCATGCACCTTGGATAGTGAGGCTTGTATGAACTGTTGATGTGACCACTCCATGTTACAGTTAGGAGGAAGGTTTTTTATTGTAGATAAGAAAGAGAGAATCGCCAGAGGCAATTGAAAGAGTCCAGAGCAGAGAGAGAATGTCGATGACTGAAAATGGCCAGCAGACTGGACCTGGCCATGACAGAAGCAGGGGCAGGCAGAGCAAATAAGTGAGGCGGGAAAAGAGGGTGGATGCAGATGCACTGATTGAGTGGGAGGGAGGAGACAGAGACAGAGAGAGGGGAAATGGAGACACCAAGTGAGGAAGACAAAAATGGTGAGCTTAGCAGGGTTATAAGGAGAATGGGTAGGTGGAATACCCACTAACTGAAGAAGTTTAGGGGCAGGGAGGAGGTGGGAAGACCTAGGAGGACCTTGGACTCTGAAATGTGTAACAGACACTTGTGATAGTGAGGGAGCTTGGAGGTCAGCATTTGCTTTGGTATGCTAATAGGCACTACAGGTGGCCCTTCATCCCTTTTGGCAGTGATTAAACAAAGAAGTTTCCTTTCAGTAGAGATGAACCAGCTTCACAAGTTCATAAGGAATGCTGGCCTTTGTCTAACTGCCAGGATTTAGGAAAATGGCGTTTACCTTGGAACTGACAAGACTGTCTTAAGATCCCTTAAGATCTGGAGAGTAATATAACAAGGACACATGCTCTGTTATGTTCATAGCAGTCTTATTTATAATAGCCAGAAGCTGGAAAGAACCCAGATCTCCCTCAACAGAGGAATGGATACAGAAAATGTGGTACATTTACACAATGGAGCTCTACTCAACTATTAAAAACAATGAATTCGTGAAATTCTTAGGCAAATGGATGGAACTAGAAAATATCCTGAGCGAGGTAACCCAATCACAAAAGAACACACATGGTATATGCACTTACTGATAAGTGGATATTAGCCCCAAAACTCAAAATATCCAAGATACAATTCACAGAACACATGAAGCTCAAGAAGAAGACCAAAGTGTGGATACTTTGGATCGTCTTAGAAGGGGGATTAAAATACCTATGGCTCACAGCCAAACAATGGACTGAGCACAGGGTCCCCAATAGAGGAGCTAGAGAAAAGACCCAAGGAGCTGAAGAGGTTTGCAGCCCCATAGGAGGAACAATAATATGTACCAACCAGTAACCCCAGAGCTCCCAGGGACTAAACCACCCATGGCTCCAGCTACATATGTAGCAGAAGATAGCCTTTTCAGACATCAGTGAGAGGAGAAGCCCTTGGTCCTGTGAAGGATAGATGCCCCAGTGTAGGGGAATGCCAAGACAGGGAAGCAGGAGTGGGTGGATTGGTGAGCAGGGGGAGGAGGGAAGGGATAGGGGGTTTTTGGAAGGGTAACAAGGAAAGAGGATAACATTTGGAATGTAAATAAAGCAAATATGGAATAAAAAAAGATCTGGAGAGTAAATTCTGTTGTCAGTACAGATATTCTCTGCTTTCTAGAGCAGCTGGTGTCTTCCAATTAATGTACCAGCTACAATTATGTAGGCAGATGTGTGAAGGGCCCAGAACAATTTACCAGTAAGTGTGAGTATTTAGTTCCTCTACTTGCAGATTCTGGCATGCCTGTTCTGGTGTGAGTTTCTGAAGAAATGGTCCCAGCTTTCTTTTGATATGTCTCTGAGGTGTGRATGGTGTGAACACATGTTTACGCTGAGGAGAAGTGGGATCTATCCTGAGAGTGAGCAGCTTGGAATCTGAAGCTTAGGGAGGTTGGTGGTGGCGGGGGTGGGGGTGGTAGTCCAGAGTCAGTGGAGCAATGAACTCCAAAGGTCCATAGCAAGATGTGAAAGAGCAGATCACTGACTGGTCCTCTGACTCTGTGTTAGTCAGAGTTCACCAGAAGAATAGAACTTAAAGAATGAATCTACATATCTATATTTATCTATATCGATATAGACATTGTCTTAGGGTTTTATTGATGTGAAAAGGAAAGTCAGCATGACCAAGGCAGCTCCTATAAAGACAGCATTGAATTGGGACAGGTTCAGAGGTTCAGTCCATTATCATAAAGGCAGGATCATGGCAGCATCCAGGCAGGCATGGTGCAGAAGGAGCTGAGAGTTATACATCTTCATCTGAAGGCTGCTAAGAGGAGACTGGCTCCCACGCGGTAAGGAGGAAGGTCACTGCCCACTCCCACGGTGACACACTTTCTTCAACAAGGCTAGATCTCCTAAGAGTACTACTCCCTAAGCCACACATATTCAAACCACCGTAGACATATATAGATAGAGACATATATAGATATGGATATGGATATAGATATAGATGATATRAATATACAGATAATAAAGGRGATTTATTAGAATGGCTTACAGGCTCTGGCCCAGCTAGTCCAACAATGGCTGTCTATTAACTGAAGGTCCAAGAATCAGCCTTGTTTGGTTCACAAGGCTGGATGTCTCGCTTGGTCTTCAATATGTGTTGGAATCACAAAGAAGCAGGCTGTAATGCCAGTGAGGAAATGGCCTTGTCGGTGAGAGTGAGAGCAAGCAGGCACGAAGAGAGCAAGCTTCCTTCTCCCACGTCCTTCATGCTGGAAGCAGGAGTAGACCAGATTAAAGGYATGTCTTCCCTCCTTAAAGATCCTGTCTAGAAGAGGGCCTTCACACTTCAAATTATATAATTAAATTAAAAAAAAAACCCTCACAGGYGTAGTTAATTTCAGATGTGGTCAGGCTGGCAACCTAGCRTATAGATATAGTCAAATAACYGGGTTCAGCAAATGCTCACACTCCCTGCAGTCTCCAGTTTGTAGCCCCACCACATGTACTGCTCCTTAAAAATCACATATTTCAGAYCATAAGTAGTGGAATATCAGGGAGAAGAGAGTTGTGTTAGAGTTTCCATCACCATCACAAATGTTGAAGAAAACATTTTTTTTTTCTTTTTGCTCTTTGAATCTAGATTTCTTTGTGTAGCCCTGACTGTCCTGGAACTCACTTTGTAGACAAGGCTGGCCTTGAACTCAGAGATCCACCTGCCTCTGCCTTCAGAGTGCTAGGATTAAAGATGTACAAGACCACTGCTTGGCTGAAGAAAACTCTTAAAAAGAAAAGGCTTTATTGGTTCATGGGTCATTGGTTCATCAGATTCCGATTACTGATTAGTCAGTGCTGTTGTTTTTATGCAACTGAATGATGAGTGAATCGTAAGAGGCAAAATATTTACCTCATGGGAAGAGGGAGGCAAATCCCCTTCAAGGGCACACTCCCATGACCTAAAAATCTCCAACTGAGCTCCTTCTCTCAAAGCTACCACCTTCCTACTCACCCTGAGGACAACTCATTAACACATGGGCCYTTGGGAAGGCTTCAGAGCAGGAGCTGGGGCTGTGGTGTTTAACATCTATTTTGAGCTCTTTAAGGCACGAAATTATTTTGTGCATATATGTAAAATGTGAGGTGAGTGACATAGTAAGTTCTGGGTCAGCATGGACAAAACAGCAGGACTCTACCATTGGGGCGGGGCACTGGATCCATGTTCCTGCACAGCCCTATGAACTCAAAGTGTTCATTAAGTTGACTGGAGGTGAGTGTGCTCATTAAATGTTTAGAAATACTGCTTTGTAGCCCGTCATGATCAACTTGGGGCTTTCTAACACCAAGAATATGCCATTTTAAGTTGTTTGTGAGTTGACAGGGACTGACACTTAACCAACAACACCTTCGATGTTTCTGTGACCCCTTTGTGGCACATACAGTCTATAGTCACAAGACAGAGCACTCCCCATAGAATCTAACTCTACAGAGGAAGGCTTTTGCCTCATTAGCCACTACTCTAATCAACAAACGTTCTTCCATTAACCTTGGCAACCTCAGAATTCGCTTCCCTAACACTTCAAGAATCTTTGGAGAGCCAAATTCAATTACATTCCTTTCATAAACAAACAAACAAACAAACAAACAAATAAATAAGGCAAAGAAAAAAATATTGTTCTTGATAGTTCAGAGTGGCCAAGAAGAGACCAAATGGGGAGTGACATTGCTGGAGATAGACCTCTACAAAGTACTAACTTAATTCATGCCACAAGACTTCATTTGAACTTCACTAATCAATGCCAAGCTTAGAGTAGAAGTAGAGAACATTTGGTTCAAGTTGGAACATTTTCAAAAGGCTTTTGGGGTTGTTCAACAAATTCACCACCCACATAGGTATCTGAATGTGCTGTGGGTTGGCTTTTTTATTGTATTTGTTTTCTGTATTCCYGCAAATCTCTTGGCTTGATGAGGGAGTGGCTACAATCCAGACATAACTAAATGCAGATCCCCAGGTTTCCATAGACATTCAATGATGAAACAAAGGCACTTCAGAGAAGAAGATAAAAAAAATAGCATCTATTTGAGATTTGAAAATAAAGCCCACAATTTTTCTGAGAAGTGGGTACTATGGGAACAAGAATATCCCCCAGCCAGTATGAGCCTAACTATATCCAACCATCATAACCTCCATTCTATATTTCATCCAGGCATCGTAAGCTGCCCCTCNCATTGCCAAGGTAAACAGCAAGTGTAGGGATATGACTTCAAACAGATGTCCTATTAGCTCCCAGTAATTGTATACATGGAGACTCAAACGTACTAAACCAAACAAGAACTGGGTTGGTACCTAGCTGACATTACAAAATGCCAGATCCCTGGGAATTAAAAGACCCGAGCTTCATCCCTCCCTTGCTGCTGACGTAGACTGTGACCTTGGGCATGTTCATTCATTTCTCTTGGCCTTGTTCCTGCTCCTGCTGTCTGTGCATAATACTTTCCACCTACTTACCTTGGAAATGGCGAGGACAAAGGAGAAAACCCCAGCAAAACGCTTGACGGTACTCAGGAAAAAAATATTTTTTCAGGACTACAATATTTTACGTTTTTATTTTGACAGAGGAGCTTTGAAACAGCAGATAACAAACCGACTTTAAAGTCATTAACAAACACCGCATGGATAACATGTCCTAGCAAGGAACACTGCCCGCATAACTTTTTAATTACACTCGGATTGAATTCACCTTTAAACCTCACAGGTTTCTCTAGAAAGGCTACATAAGCTGCAATTAAAATAGAGAAGATTTGCGGAATCTCATCCCTTCACCCAAAGGTCTAGAATGAAGGATTTGAAAGCTTTGTGTGCTCCTCAGATGTGACTGTTATAGGTTCTGATTTTAATTGCGATAACCGCCTGGGAGGAGAATAGGTTAAAATTAGTAATTGCTTTAATTTTAGTTCTTAAACAAAATTACTTTCTAATCTCCCATTGGGTAGGAACAGTTAGAAAAAAAATTAAAATGTGCAGGGAGGATTCATTCTTCTCCAGAGTCACTAACGGACTCCACAAATGCATTTTAATATGTCAACAATTCATTCTGTCTATTGGAATATGGCAAGGCACAAACAAATGGTTTTAGTTTAAGTGGGAGAGATTTAAAAATAATTGGCTCCCTGCCCCCACGCCCCTTTTAGCTTCTACTTCTTTCGTCCACATTTAAGGATATTTAGGGGGAAAAAAATCAATCACTTGCCTAGAGCCTCCAGTGCTACTTCAGGGTTTAAGCCCGAGCCTGTGCCCTGAGAGCTGTCTTCCCCAACACCAACACGTCCCTGTCACAAATGCTCTTTTTCCTTGTTTCTTGAACTTGCAAATTTATTCTTTGCACTTGCTATTTCTTCCAACACAATTATTCTTCCCACATCTCTTTATCCGCCCCCCTCCTTGTTCCCAGTCAGGTCTCAGCTCAGACGTCCCTTTTCCAAAGAGGACTTCCCTGAATCTGTAGTGAAAGCAGCCCCCCCCCCCCCATCAGATGGCCCCATTGTGATGCCACAACACTTATCAGTTTCTGATCTTGTTGATGTCTCTTGGCGTCTTAGATTCTTCTCATCTGCTAGCAGAGGCATTGTTTTTTGTTTAACCCTGCTCCTGGCATGTTTCCATTAAAACATTCCAAGTTTTCAGTCCACTTGTTCAAACCTCTGTCCCTGCATTATTCTCCAGCAATAATCTTTGATTTGCTAGAGTCTACTGTTAAAATCTCCAGCAAAGAAGACGGGCTGAGACTGRAGTCCCATCCTGACACAACCCTTTCCCTTGAGCTCTTCAGTCTGCTGGCCTTGACACCGTGGCAGGGACAATCAATGCTCCTCTGGTGTTCCAATCAGAAGCACGAGCCACCTGGCTCCTGGAAAGTTTGGGTTCCAATGTAGACTGAAGAGCAGTAGCTCTGCAGTCATCCTCCAGAACTCCAGCACCAGACTGGAATTGCTGTAGCATCCAGCATCCAGCACCCAGCACCCAGCACCCAGCACCCAGCACCCAGCACCCAGCACCGAGCACCCTGCACCCAGCACCCTGCACCCAGCATCCAGCACCCTGCATCCAGCATCCTGAACTGAACATCTACCAGATTCTCTGCCTTTCCGGTGTGCGGCAGCCACTGTTGGTCCATCCAGACTGCGCCCTGTGAGACAATCACTACATAACAGATACTCTTTCAGCTCTGTCCCTTTAGAGGACTCCAACTAATACCTGTGCTTTACTAGAAACCCTTTCCTTCTGAAGCTTCTACAGCGTTCTGGGAGAAACTTCCTAAGTAGCCTGTCATTGTACAAATTCTTCAATGGAAGGGCTTCAAGGGAGACTGAAGGTACTAGGCTAGAGAGGAGGTCATTAAGTATTAACAAGTCCTTTTTAAAGAAAAAAAGAGAAGATTTACCTTTGCCTAGCTTATAACTCATTTAGAGGATGAAATAGCTTCTGTCAGAACTGGGGATTTAGGGGCTGGAAAAGCTCAGKTGGTAAAGTGTTTGCTCTGCAGCATAAGGACCCAAGTTCATTCCTAGAACCATMAAACCAACCAGATGCCGCAGCACRCACTTCTGATCTTAGTAGAGACAGGCAGATCCTTGGACTCACTAGACATCTAACCCAGCCTACTGGCCAGTTCCAGGTTGGTGAAAAACCCTGTCTCAAAATCCAAAGTGAGTGGCATAAGAATGGCATTAGAGGCACACACACACACACACACACACACACACACAC
>BDUI01012175.1:54245-64879 GCA_002335545.1 Apodemus speciosus
TGGATGGCTAGAGAGCAGAATTTTCCAATATCAAGGCCAGCTTTACTCCTGTGCCCTGAATACAAACATACCCTCAACCGAAAGGAAACATCGTAACGCCTTCCTTCCTGGAATTCAATAAGATAATGCTCATAAGCAAAGGTTTATTAACATGTTTTCCTAAACTATACTAATAAGATCCCTCTTTTCTATAATTCCTGCCAGGTCAGTCTCCATTACAACGTATGACAACCTTATTTTTCAACACATAATTAAACACGGTTCCTTTCTCCTGAGTGTAATTCTAATGGATTTCAATGTTCACTCATTCCAGAGCCTGTGCTAACTTCTGGAGATAGAATCATTGGTTTGTGGATATGTCACTGTTTGCACAAAGTTGAGGGTCTTGAATAGGAACCAGGGAAGCAAAACATTGCAAGGTGAAGCAGGGGCTGATGGGAAGGCRCAGAGCATGGTCCCTTGACCTGGCTTGAGAGGTGCTGTGAGGCCTCTGAAGATGCCATGCCAGAGAGAACTGACTAGATGAGACTCAGCCAGGCGATGCCAGGGATCTGAACTGTTCCAGAAGGTCACAATGAGTCCCAAGAAAGGACAGGAATAGCTGGAGCAGAGAATGGGAGAGTGACCGGACATGACTACGAACAGCCAGGAGCGACAGAAAGACTCTGTAAGCCATGGGAAGAAGTCTGCCCTTCTCCCTGAAGTCAGAGGACAGGCATGCAAAGGCCTCGTCGGCAATGACTTGACTGGGTTGCTGGACCCCTGTGAGCAAATACTCTTGGGAAAAGAATGAGGAGGGGCGGGTAAGATCGTATTCTTGGACAAGGCTGTGCTTTGGGTCAGCAGGACAAGCTTTCATCTGTAATCTTCAGGGGAAACCCAGACAGGAAAAGTGTAGGCTTGAAGCCCACCTGTACTACATAGTGAGACCCTGTCTCAGAAAAGAAAAAGGGAAAGAAAAAGCATATCTCTTTCACCTGGATGTCAATAAAGTCAAGGGTAAAATGATATCATTTAAATTAAGCAGTTAAGACACATGGCATGAGGTTTCAAATAGTACCAAAAGGTAGGAAATGAACATTCAGCCTCCCAGTAGAACGCCTACTTTTTAAAGTTTCCTTTCTAGGCAATTATTACCAACCTCTTGTATATTTTTCCAAAAGTAGGTCCTGACATGAAGTGTGTCTCCATTGACGAATATTGTCTTGATTGATATGTCATAGGCAGCTTTGAAACTCTGTTTAGAAATGTCAGTTGCAAAAATACTGCCATAGTCTTCCGGACAAAAACAAAACAAACAAACAAAAAACCCATGATATTTTAATAGCATACTGAGGTAGGCTTTTTATAAACAATGTAAAATTCTTTTCTACATAGTAGATATCTTTTTACATTAAAGTAAACTTCTGAGAAATGTTAGGCATCTTGATCTGTATGTTTCGTCAATTCCCTTAGAGTTACAGTCAGACTGACTCGTTGACTGCTCTGCCCCCATCTCAGATCTCCCACCCTCTGCCCTGCACACAGCTTGTTCCCACTAGTCAGGGAGAGCCGCTTGCCTGCTTGTGTTCTCTTCTCTCAGCCCCAGCTGCACGGTGCAGAACAATCTTTCATTGTTTTTCTGAAAATACTATTATTCTCTCCTGCAAAAATTTAAAAGGCCANTTGTGGGAGCAGTTCTTCCCATAATATTAACTCTCTCCTAGCTATCTCTGCATTTCTCGCTCCTTTCTCTCTGATGGAAACAGAGGCTACCGCATTCGTAGCTCTGAACTGCAAATCGGCTCAGCTTTTCCACCTCAGCATTTTATCTGATCTCTCTGGACCTTCACTTCCTTTGCAGTCAAATGAGGGAAAAGCCRTTYACTGCAAAGATCCAACATGACACTTAAGCAGTTGCCACGTTGTTGAGGCCGGGCGTTTCTCAATCATGGCTGCTGCTGTTACTGGTGACATTAGTACCACTTGATCTTCCCCTTGACCTCTAACTGAAACGTAAACATCTCACTGAGAAGGTTCAGTTGGGTAGACTAGATTACCTGCCTTCAGTCAAAACCCCAGGGGGCTCCTCGGAGTAAGTTCCGAGAGATAGTTAACGGAAATGGCATCCACAGAGTTCTATTCCCACTCCCTCAAGCCTTCCCCGACTTTCAAAGCATGGGAGAGCCTACTAAGTTTTGAGGCATGATTTRATATCAATATCATATCGTTTACCAAACTGTGCTTAAATGACGAGAAAAAGTTGAGAAATTGAGCATGATCGCTTCCCAGCCTTTGACCTAAGATGACGTGAGAGTGTCTGTTCTTACCCGTTTAATATCTGATTTGACAGGGAGGTAAAATGAGYGCTTGCATCATTCACTCCATGCATCAGCCTGGTATTGCGGTATCTCCAGGGACAGCACAGTCCAGTCCAGGGGATCTCAGAGAGAGAGAGGGGGGGAGGGGGGCTGAGTGTGGAACCTAAAGGAAGAAAGGATCTACTATGAATGGAAGCCAACAGTACCAGATTCACATGCATATGTAGACAAGACACATCTTCAGGAAGCAGCTTCAATGTCGTTTGGAAACTTTCTCTAGGGAGAAGTACACAAATGTCTACCAAGGACCGGGAGAGCCAATGACCTTATTGGATGTGCTTACTGAGCGGAGATAAGAAGTTACTCACAGGATCATGAGCGACCCCCAAGCTGCCATACCTCCCCAAAAAACTCTCACCCCAATAGAGCTGATAACTTCTCTATTACTGTATAGATGGAGTCCCCCTCTCAGAGAAACACCCACAGTCTGTGTGTCCTACACCCCAACACCCCAAGGGCACATGCAGTTAAGGTGGATTGCATAGAAATGGCTGGGAGGTGTGGGAAGGCGTGGACAGGATCTAAGGGAGACTCGGGGATCCTCCCCAGCCCTCCTCTGAGGAGCGAATGAATCGACGTGCACTGTCAACAGGCTCTACTTTGAGAGTCTCCTGCAAGTAACCACGGCTGCTCTGATGAAAAAGGCAGCTGTGGTGCTCAGGGGCTGCTGTTCGACAGCAGACGTTACCCAGTCCACTGGGTCTTTGAATTTGGATGCATRAGRAGTAGGCTTGGGAAGGGGGTTGCCGGACATCGGAAATAGTGATACTTGGCTTCTRCCTGTGGGGTATCCRATAGAGTGGGTATGGATTTAGCTTGATCCCCACYCCCATTCTGAAGCAAGGGTTGTGAACAGCTCAGCTCATCCCCCTAACATTTCAGGTGCGATGACTGAGCAGCTCAAGGTMGCTCTTGCAATAAACACAATCTGCTCGTTTTCTAATAGGGAGGACCCAGACCTGGGTGCTCTCTGTGCAGACAGCAATTGTAAGCTTTCAATTCAATAAGATTCTAAGCATAGGCCAGGACTCRGCTAGCTCATGGCAGAGAAAATGGGGAAGGGGGCATATACAGGGCTCTAATGAGGTAGATCTCACTGTAATTTTCTATAAAGACTTGTCAAACCTCCAGAGCTGCCCGAGCCAATAGCTCTCTTTTGGCTTTGGTGTGCTATACATGTTTTTGCGTATCCACAAGGTCTCTGTGGGCTTCAAGACCAGGTTATCTGCCTGGCCCAGATTCTAGCTTGCTTTGTCAACTCCAGAAAGAGAAAACTGGAGTCTGCAAGGCTCCCCNTGCAGATTCCATCTCTTCTTATCTTCCCTCCATTCCACCCTCAAATATCAAAACAGCCTTCCTTCTAAATCTTGAAGTTAAAGGGACAGTATATTATATTCAGTGTATGAGCTGGTTTGTGGTGAATGGACTTGAACTTGTTATACAAATGTGTGTGTGTGTGTGTGTGTGTGTGTGTGTGTACATCCTTCTATCTGACTCCCAAAAGGCAATTTAAAACATCTTCCTATTTATGTTTCCCTTTTATAAATGAAGTGACTCTCACTTCCTCTTCTGCATAGCAGGTGTCCACTTAGAACACAATCGTCCCCTTGACCTTTTCAAATCCAGGTTAATTACTTTCGATTCCTTCGGCTTTTCCTCAGAGAGCAATTTCTTCCTTGGTCTTTTGGTTAAGATCAAATGTATACATGTGTGATATATTTTCTAGATATACCTTCATAGTAGTTGTCCTCAATTAAAATGAGATTCCTATATCTTAATAGTTTTCCAAACCTCTTTCCAAATACTTGAGGCCACGGCTTGGTGTGATTCAGATATCTTAGGACTGTATCTTRCTGACATGGGCTTTGGGGTAAAAAGCAGCTACAGTTGACAGCTGCTTCCCAAGGCAGATGGTAGTCAACGGACATTCCATGATGTGAGCTAAACGAGAGACCAAACCGAGGACAAGAAATGGCCCTGAAGCAGAGTTTTAAACTGTTGAAAATGAGGTCTTGGAGCTATGGAGGTGGCTCAGGGCTAAGAAAATTTTCTATGAAGCATGTGGACTGAAGGTCCATCTGCAATGCACAGGTAAAAAACTCCCTTTAGTCCTGACCTATAAACCTAGCACTGTAGAAAGCAGAGCCAGGAAAATAGCTGCCCCACCTTATGCAAAATATCTAAAGTGAGCCCCAGATTCTGGAGAGATCCCGTATTAGGGTGATAAAATGGGGGAATGATGGAGCTGTGGCCTGTACTAGGAGGGTGCACACATGCATGTGTGCATGTGCACACACTCATGCATGCACACACTCATGCATGCACGCATGCACATGGAGATTTAACAATGTCTTTTTCTTGTTCTGTTCTGTCTACTTTCTCTTAGTTCTTATGGCAGTAAGAACACGGGGGCCAGACACAAGCCAAACAATCAACATTCTGTCCAAGATGTTCTTCTGGGAGGGAAAAGTGGAAGCGTCCGGACTGGAATGGTAGGACTGTTGCTGTTTAATATGTTGACTAACGTGACCTCGGGGAGCACGAGCTGTCTCAGTGCTATGGCATGTCATGGGCTCAGCAGACGCTGTGGGTAACCAAAGCCACTGGCTGTCTTTCAGACGTGATGGCGGCCATTGCCATAGGCCTCCTTGTACTAGGGCAGCRCGCGTCTCTCTCTACAGACAGAAATGCCTATTGATGACAATTAGAATTTATCTTCTTTTCTACCTAGTTCTACCGGGTTTAAAAGTTAAAACACTCAAGATTTTCCTCTCACACCTAGAGAGTTTGAGGCCAGCCTGGAAATGAAACTGTACCAGGAAGGAAGCGGGGAGGAGGGGGAGAAGGGGAGGAGGAGAGAGGAAGGAGGAGAAGGGGCAGGGCGGGGGTGGGGTGGGACTTACTTTAAAGTCAGATAGGCTTATAGGCCAGTTCGTATATGTATATACATTAAACTTTATCGCAAAGAACTTGCAAATAAAAGAAAAAAAAACACAAACCAAAATGAACAAGACTCAAAGTCTATATACATCTCAACAAACTTCTGGACAGTTAGAATATAAATCTTTTCTGGAATAATGTTTTAAAAACCAGTCATTCAGGGTCGGGCCTGGTTAGTACTTGGATGGGGAACACCCCCGGGAATACCAGGTGCTGTAGGCTTAAAAATAAATAAATAAATAAACACATAAACAAAACCAATCATTCTGATATTGCCCTGAATTCAGTCATTTCCTATTACTCACCCAACAAATGTGTGTCTCCCGGGTACCAGGGTTCCTCGCAGCCCATCCAGAGAACACCTCTGGGCTCTTCATTAAATCACTGCTGARGTTGGTTCATAAACGAAGCTTGAGGGTGTAACCACAAGGGCATCTCTTTCTCTTAACGGGTAAATAGACAGAAATTTACTAACGAAAATAGAATGATTGTTGCACCTGCTGCAAATAGACTCGAGAGAACTAGAGCCTCCTCTCCAGACACAACTGCACAATAAATTATTATTATTATTATTATTATTATTATTATTATTATTATTATTATTTTGTAATGCTAGAGACCAGAGCCTGGCATGTGCTCTGTTAACTGCTTCCCTGCTAGGCTGTAGCTGTGGCCCACAACTGTACCACATTTTTTTTATGTACATAAGCCTGAGGAATTTAATAAAAAATGTGCTACAGTCATGTGTGTATGTTTTATTTTTTTAAGGCAGGGCCTCACTACACAGTCCTAGATAGCCAGGAACTCAGAGAACTCTGCCTGCCTCTACCTCCTGAATGCTGGGATTACCTTCTCCAGCTAAATATTTTTAGTAATATCAAACAGAAAACAATATAATAATAGAGAAAATAATTACGGCAGATTAGTTCATTGTAACCAAAATAGCAGCGAGAACAGAACAAATTAGTTATAGTCAGCAACTTGGATGAGCCTCACAAAAGAATGTCAAGAGAGGAAGCCACACGTGAAACAGCACGTTCTGTATTGTTCTACTTCTATAAAGTACAAAGTCCGCAGATGTCATCTGTGCTGTTAAGACAAGACTAGTGATTGTTCCTGGATGAAGTAGTAACTGGAAAGAGAGATTTAATCTCTCTCTCTCTCTCTCTCTCTCTCTCTCTCTCTCTCTCTYTCTCTCTCTCTCTATGCAGGTGCTTGCCCTGACCTCACTTACACTAGGCAAACACTCTGGCCCTGACATTTAGCCCCAAACCCAGCCTTAGCTTGCCTCTTGAGATACTTGTCTTCAGAGTAGCAATTCCTAAGCCCCCAGGCCGTTATCCTTCAAGCAACTTTCTCGTGGGGCTGGGTGTGGTGGCTCACACTTGTAATCCCAGCAGTCAGAACTGAAGCAAAAGGATGTTTGCTGTCATCCTCAACTGCAAAGTGAGTTAGAGGCCTGCCCGGGCTACCTGATACCCTGTCTCAAAGGAAAGACAAGACCCAAGGCTCTCTTGTTGAAATAAGTGTCCAATCCACAAAACATTTATGGGCATATACAATAAGCCAAAACCAGCAGAGGCCTTATCAACGTTATTCTTAAATTAGAAGGGATCCCGTCTTAAACTCCATAGTCATCACCTTATAACTTCCTCCGCCCCAATATGTTTTGTGAGATTGGTTGCAAGGCCCAAGTGTCTGGCAGCCTTTCTGTGAGCCCAGCTGTCACTGACTGAACAACAAGCAGTTGCTCAGTTGCACAATGTGTATGAAGTCATGCAGTTCTATAAACGGAATACTTGATTTGATCTTCAGTCGCCAGGCTCTGGTGCCCGGAAGGTGATTATACAGTGTCCGGTATTTATATCAACCTCAATCACTCACTGTCTCCCAACTGGCTCTAATAAGATGCTCCGAGCCCTCTATTTAATTCCCATGAATTACTTGTTGATTATCTGCACTGCAGATTATCTGCAATAAATTTTCTTTGTCCTGAGCCAGCTTCTTCTTGTACTCTTTTAGGCTACTTTTCTTACTACCCAGCTGGTGTGTGCCACGCCACAAAGCCAAACTCATTTTGATATTGGTATAAGTGGGTATCTTTCAAGGGGGAGACTTTTGGCAGCATCTGGACAAGTTTAGTTGTCACAGTTGTGGGAGATGCTTTCTTCATTTATTGACAGAAGCCAGAGATGCCGGTTGTATCATTTACAAGACATCCCCATTATGACAATTACCCAGTCCAAAGTGTATATAGTGTTGAGGTTGGGAGTCCTCTGGTAGAGGTAGAGATTAAATAGGGAAGGGATTTACAACTAACAAATGCATTTTACTTAGAAATACTCATGCTGCGGAAAGTCGTCTTCAACTTTAGACCCTCTGTTCCAGAGATGCTCTCCACGGACAAGGAGAATGGACATTGTATGTGTGTTTATCCATGTCTGTGCATGTCTTCTAATCATTATTTAAGGATGTGTAACCTTCAAATTATGATAAGCCTGCCCCACTTTTCAAGTGGGACTGTGCTGCCATTGCAGGAAGGCTAACACTGTGTTATGGGCCGTGGACAACCATGTAAAGATCTCAGAGAGTCTTGACTAGGGTGTGGAAAATAACTCCAGTGTCAGATCATTTGAATTGTAAGAGGGTCAGCCTGTGGGTTTTTACATTTTTATTTTACCCAACTTGTATATATTCTGCGAGTGTACGGAAGGCCTGCCTTGCTGTCCGTGTTTGCCTCTGATGAACTGAGCTACTTTCATGCTTGGTTCTGCATGACTGGACAAATTCTTGGCATAGACTTTCCTTGTTCGACCTCATACTAAAACTGTGATTAATTTTGCTTATTTGCATTTTGGTTTTTTTTTTTTTCTGGATAGGGCCTCGTATAATCCAAGCGTGGATAAACTTGAATGCCAGGTCCTTTTGCCTTAACCTTCCAAGTGCTAGAAACACAGATTTGTGCTACTGCATTCAGCAATTGTAGTTAATACTATTTATTTTTTATTTAAATTGAGAAATGGCTCGGTGGCTAAGGGTGGCTACTGCTCCTGTAAAGACTCAAATTCAGTTCCCAGCACCCACGTCAGGTGGCTCATGATCCAGGGGATCCAACACTCGCATCTGTATTCTGAAGAGAGTGTCTCAGGTGCACATACCTACACCCAGAACACACATATATACCTAATTTAAATGTTTTTCAATCTTTAAAACATTTAAATGGTATGTATGTACTTGGTGTGTGTATAAGCATGTGYGACAGCTTCCACACAGAGGTCAGAAAACAACTTACATGAGTCAGTTCTCCTACCCCAAGGGTCCTGGGGAACCAAACTCAGGTCATCGGGCATGCCTTTACTCCATGCGCACCTTGCTGGCCCCAGTACTGTTAATTTTTCATTGCTTTTCATATTTCTTCC
This sequence comes from Apodemus speciosus, assembly GCA_002335545.1. NCBI lineage: Eukaryota > Metazoa > Chordata > Mammalia > Rodentia > Muridae > Apodemus > Apodemus speciosus. The sequence goes on from BDUI01012175.1 coordinate 62,965, forward strand.
AATAGTGAGCTTTTAGTGTTTCCAAATTTCCATTTGCTTTGACAGTTCTTGAAACAGCATTCTTCATTTCAGACGGATTTATTATCACATTGTATTTAGGAGGATAGCATCAATGATCTGCAGCTGTGTGAGCAGGATTCCTATATAGCTCTTCTACAACATGCCTGAGGGGCGGCTCAAGAGGCTCAAAGAAACATACTCCTATTGACTGTACATCTGTGAACGAGACCAGACGTTGTTCAGAATTTAAATCCTACTGGTTTGCAAAGGACTATAGAGTGGTTCCAGGATCTTTGTGGGGGCTATAAACAAAACCAGAAGATGCTACAAGGCCAAAATCCTTCCAACATCCAACCCGAAGAGCGGGTCCAAAATTCAGCCCACCACAGACTACTAATGTATTTCTTTAAGCTTCCACACTGGGGGAAATGATGGGTGTGCCTCTTAAACACGGGCATCACCCAAAGCCCCGCCTTCTCCTTCAGACTCTTTATTGGAGTCTAGGAAGATAATTGTGTGACTTTATTTCCAGCGTTTCCAGAAAGTTGTTGACTTCACCTTGGAAAACGGTTTTCAAAAAGCATCATTAATTACATCTTCATGTTGACTTTGTCTCTAACCAACCTAGAGTAAAGGGAGACAGCTAATATTATTTCATAAGACTGGAAAATTAACAATAATGAGAGTAATTTGCACAAAAGCTCTATTAATCAGTTTTTAAAAATTATAGCAGAAACTCAAAAGTTGAAATGTAAACATAACTGCTTCTTATGTAAACCCATAGCTGGAAAGTTCGCTAAGAATGTTTTATAACCACAGGGATAGTGTATAAAAGTCCACATATGGCGACAGAGAGCTGGTGTATTCAAACTCTTGAACGCGAGGTGATGAGGGATAGTGATCTAGTGTCAAACACGCATCCAGTCAAACCCCGATTCACCCCCTCAGCAGTTACCTGGTCTTTGACCAACAACAAACTTTCTTAGCCTCAGTTTTTTTCATATTAAAAAAAAAGAAAAAAATATGGGATTTACCTTTTAGAAATACGAAGTGATATGTTGTTGTGTGTAAATGCTTACTCAGATTCTCAATAAATATAAATATTTATTCTTTTTATTTACCTATGTCTTTTTGGCTTCAGAGAGGAAATCCTGGGCTTTACATATGCTAGGTGAGCCATCTACCCATTATATTTACTCGTATTATTTATCAAGCAAGGAAAAGCAGTTTGGATATTTGGTCAAAGGATACAAGTGAACACGGCAAGATCGTGGCCCTGAATACATCTCACTTAACAGCCGGGTTGGTCTTTAATAAGAATACTTACTACCTTGTGCTAGTTTCCCATCGCTATGATGAAACACTTGAGATAAATGGAGTTATAAGAGAAGAAGTTTCCTTGGCTTACAGTGCTGGAGGTCTCAGCCCTTGGCTGGTTGGCCCATTGCTTTGGGATCTCTAGCAAAACCTCATGATGAGCCCGTGTAGCAGAAGGTGCAGTTCATGGCAGCCAGGAAGCTACAAAGACAAGCAGCAGCAGGACAGAGTCTCAATATTCCCTTCAAGGGCACATCTACAATGACCTAACTTTTCGCACTAAGCCCACCTCTTAAAGTTTCCACCATTTTCCAGTAGGACCACAAGCTTGTCACCAAGCCTTTAGCACATGAGCTTTGAAGGGCACTATTCCAAGCTGTGGCACTCCCACATCTCTTACTTTTGTCATGGTAAAGTATACATGTTCAGTATGACTTTAACCATTTTAACTGTGTACTTCAGTAAGTACATTTACTATGTTGTAAAAAACAAAAACAAAAACACAACTTGCTTCTGCCATAACTATTTTTCTATTATTTCTATTAAATAATAAAAATTCTGTTTCATGTTATTTTAACAGGAGCCTTTTCCTCTTCCT
>BDUI01012176.1:17845-34694 GCA_002335545.1 Apodemus speciosus
GAGGAATTTGCATGTGTGTTGATGTTTACTGCGAACGCTGAGTTCCAGGTACTGAATCCCACAGATGTTCTCTTACCGAGAATTGCAAAAAAGACCAATTTAGCTCCAGGACCCATGTATGGATCTGCTTGAAAGTGCGATTCTGTAAGGCTTCTTTTCCATCTGTGAAGTAGAAACCTTGACTTTCTGTTTCTGTGACTGCAGGTGTCTATACAGAAAGAGGGAGCCCAGGGGAGCTGTTCCCATCGCCCTAACTACAGAGGCCTAAGTCAACAGACTCAACATGGAGTCTGGAAGGAAAGCAGATGGTGGCCCATCACACACACACACACCATGGTGGAAAGGCCCACCAGGCTGGCTCTCATGAAATGAATCCTCACCATCTCTGTGTGTACATTTTAATACTTTGCAAAGAGCTGTGTGTGTGTGTGTGTGTGTGTGTGTGTGTGTGTGTGACTATTACTTGATGTTGTGCAAAATGTAGGCAGGTACTTTTAGATGAAGAACATGACCCCAGTATCACACTGGGGAGGAACCAGAGCTAGGTACAAGTGTCCTCAAATCCAGTCTTTTTTTTTTTTAAAGTTTAATTTCCACCACATAACTATTTTAAAATCTAAGGGCCCATATCAGTATTTATAGTACAGACAAAGAAAAATGGACCATTTGCTTTGGCAATTTTATCTGATTGTTGATATTCAAACCAGACTACTGGGGCATTTCTAGACTTATCAAGTGTTTCCTAACAATTGCTTTATTTAAGTTATCAGGACTATCACCTGTTCTTGTTCTAGAGAAGTCTGGGAATCTAGGTGTGATTTGCTTCAGCTGTTCCTCATGGTCTGTGGGGGTCAGGAGCACTGAGGGGTCATGCATGGGTCAAGCTGAGACATTTTAGTTGCTTTTTGTCAGTCTCTTTCTTAGAGATGTATTTCTCTAAGTGAGTTTTCATTTGGTAAAACTTAAAAAAATCAGCTTCCAAGGGAATACTGCACGGCTCCTTTTCATGTTAAGGTAGCTGTTCCCACATTATCATTCTCAAAGAAAGACCCATGAAAAGTCTTCACATTGCCATGTAGAGACAACAGCTTCTTAGCTAGTGAGAGATCTTCACAGTCACCCAATCTGATCAGTCCCCTTGTGTTACAGACAGGAAAACTGGGGCCTAGTGAGTTGCTCATGATGGGGGAACTAAGTAGAGCCAACCAAGGGCTCCAGTCTTTCTCTGTGACAGCACTGTGGCCATTTCATGCCTCTTATGATGCTCAGAGTGTGAGTGAAAACAGACCCAGCAAGTGTCAGTCAGGGCTGGGAGCTCCTTGTAAACACGGAGCCCGTTGCAGTTAATAAACTCTTTAAACACACACAGAGGCGTGGGTATGAAGAAGAAGGCTTACTTAACAGTTCACAAAGTAGTCTTAATCCACCAGCTTTTTAAAAATAGTGCTTTGTTGTGATTTGTGAATTATCAAAGGAAAAAGTCATTGATGAAAAGAAGCTATGTATGCTGCTTTTATTTTATTTTAGTCACGATCCTTAAAATTGCTCTTTTTAACTCCAAGTACTCATTCCTTAAGTAAGGCAACAAATGGGGAATTTTCTGAGGTTACTCAGCAAACTCTGGGCATTTTCTTATATCTGCACTGAGGTCTTTGTGATGTGTGTATACATCTGTGGGTGCATGTGAGTGTATGTGCATGCATGTATGTGTGTCTGCAGGTGCATGTGAGTGTATGTGCATGTGTGTGTGTGTAGGTGCATGTGAGTGTATGTGCATGTATGTGTGTGTGTGCATGTGAGTGTATGTGCATGTATGTGTGTGTGTGTGTGCATGTGAGTGTATGTGCATGTATGTGTGTCTGCAGGTACATGTGAGTGTATGTGCATGTATATGTGTCTGCAGGTACATGTGAGTGTATGTGCATGTATGTGTGTCTGCAGGTGCATGTGAGTGTATGTGCATGTATGTGTGTGTGGGTGCATGTGAGTGTATGTGCATGTATGTGTGTGTGGGTGCATGTGAGTGTATGTGCGTGTATGTGTATGTGTGGATGCCAGAGGACAACTTCGGGTGTTGTTCATAAAAGTGTCATCACCTTTATGTTTTTGAGAGAAGTCCTTTCATGGCTTTGAAGCTCACCAAGCAAGGCAGCTTCGCTGGCTAGTGAATGCCAGGAATCTAGCCTTTCCAGTCTTGGGATTACAAGCGTGTGTCACTGTTTCTGGCACACATTTTTACTTGGGGTCTGGGGATGAACGTACAAGGCAAACACTCTTCTTATTGAGCTATATTACAAGCTCTGAATTGAGAATAAAAACAATTATTGAGAATAAAAACAATGCATATGTGCGTATCTGTGTATTTATGCTACATGTGTTGGATTCCTGTAGAGGCCCCACAAGGGAGTCAGATCCTGTAGAAAGTCACAGGTGATTGGGTCCCACCAGATGTGGGTTCTGGAATCTTAACCTGGCTCCTCTGCAGTAGCAGCACGTGCTTTCAGGCTCTGAGCCACCCTCTGGCCCCGGGATTGAGATTTTTTATTTCATCTTTTTTTTATGTGGGTGCTGGGGATTTGAACTCAGGTCCTCATGCTTGCCCAACAAGTGCTTTACTCACTGAGCCCTCTCCCCAGCCTCTTGATTTACTTCTTTCCTTTTGTGTGTGTGCTAAAGAAATTGAGTTTGCAGATATTTAAAAATTGTACATAGTAAATCTTAAACAGCCAGGTTTTGATAGAGAAAGGTGATCTAATGGCATGATTTAAGCTAAACCTTGAAGAGTCTTCCAACTTGAGAGGCAGATCCTCAGAAGAGGGAAGGTAGTACAACCTGGCCTTTGCATCCCTGGTGGGATGCTACAGACAGGACTGTTGCTTCTGTTCTGGTGTAGACACAGAAGAGTGAAGACTCTACTCTGAGATTTAGAGTTCGTTTAGCAGTGTTCACATGTATCGATAACACTAAGAATACAGACCTGGAAAATGGCTTAGTGGGTGAAGGCGCTGCCACCAAGCCTGACAACCTGACTCCAAGCCCCAGAACTTACATGGCAGAAGAGGAGAACTGATTCCTCCCAAGTAGCCCTTTTACCTTCATATGTTGGCCATGATATACTTGGGGATGTGTGTGTGTGTGTGTGTGTGTGTGTGTGTGTGTGTGTGTATGCATACAAATGAATAATATAAAAAATAGCAAAACCATTTACCTTCCCACAACTCTTCACTGGGTGCTGCTGTCACTATAGTGATAATCACACCCAGAACCRTGCTTTGTTATTATCTTAAGAAATTACAAGTGGGGGGAAAATGAAGTCTAGGTAAAGGTAGCAGTTTTGTTAAGGCCAATCAACCAAGTTGAGAAAGAACTAGGGTCATAATCAGGTTCTCTAGCTTTACAGTTTGTCATTTTCATACTGCAGTTTTGTTAGTATACTGAAGATATGATAAGCTTTTTCCTGCCTTTATTGACAAATCGTCCCGAGGCCTGTTTCCTTTCCCTGGGCCATGGAGCAGAGAGCCTGGAACCCTAGGTCCCTCAGTTTTGGCCAATGGCAGTGCTGTTCCCTCTTTAATTTAATCTCCCATTCTTTCTGCTTAATCAGCAAATAGGGACTACATGCGAGCCAGGATATTAACGCTTCTTCCTTCTGACTTTGCCTTGTTTTCTCCTTTGGTATTGGGGTTCAAGCTTGGGGAGAGAAAAACTGGGAATCTTAGGGCGAATGACTCCACATCTGGATGGCCTACATGCCAAGGGCAATGGGTTCATTCCTTGTTGCTCATCTAGCCTGTGTCCAGCACCTTCATGCCAGCGGGCAGTGAGAAAAGCCTGTTTTCATTTCTCCTTTTGCGAAGTCCATCTGCACTGCACAGGTGCAGGGCTGGGCTCTTAAAATAGAAACTGTTCTGTGTGATGTGGCAGAGTGGAAACCCCCGGCTGCATTACCTCATGTTCAGAGTAACGCAATGGTGACCTGTCCCTTCCCTGTGGCATTTTCCTGCTTCTATGAGACCTTTCGTTTCTCAGTGGCTTCTCTAGTTTCTCTGTTTGTAACAGGACTTGATCGTGGTGGTGTTAAGATCCTTCCTGCCTTTGATTTCCTGTGCCTGTGTATCTGATTAGGACTCTGTTTTGGGATTCTCTTCATCTTGTTTGATTCTCCCAGACATGCTGTTCTGGCATGGATAGCTGGGGATAGCGATGGTTTTTGATATTTAAAATTTCTCGTCTCACCATTTTGATATGATGTTTAACCTGTTGTAGTCACTCTTAAATGATTAGAAACACTCAAAAGCTTGAGTAAGGGCTCTTGTGTACATTTTGAATCACAGAAAATGAGAGAGGATTCGATTTAAAATTTGGGATGGGCCTTTCCATGACAAGTATTCTTACTTTTTGGCTTAAATTGTAAAGGTTCTTCTTAAGAGCTTAACATCTTGAGAGATTATACTGTAAAGCATTGGTATTTATTAAAATCTACTAATTTCTACAACTCCAAGAAAAGGGTATTATTATCAATCTAAGAAGAACACATTGAGGGTCAGGCTCTCCTAACCATGCCATGTGGAAATTAAACTAAATTAAATTAAATTAAAAAGAGAAGTCATAGTACTACTCAACAAGTGTTTGGCTAAGACTCAAAACGATCACTCTGAGTCAAATGGTTGGCTCTGTTTCCTTTGCTGTGAGCACCAGCTTGTGGATTAGCTAGGAGTCTAGAAAATGTTTAAGATGAGCCCCCTGATCTCAAGTGAGTTAGCAATTTTATTTATTTGTTAGTTTGTTGTTACTGTTATGGTGATCAAATTCAAGACCTTGGGTATGCCAGCAAGTTCTCCACTACTGGGCTACTCTTCAACCCATTATCAAGCAAGCTAGCAGTGTTTTCATGAGACCCAACGAATTCAGATGAAACAATACAACATAGATTGTCAGGAAATGGGCAATTGATGGATTGGATCAAACATACCCCAGGGAGAGCAGGTGGATTCTTACGATGATGGAGACTGTGGGGAGCCAGCACGGCTGATGAGAGCAGGAAAAAGTCAAGACCCCAGATATGATCTGTAAGGACAGAGAAGACCAAGTCAGCCAGGAGTGAGAACAACGCACAGCATTTGAAGTCCAAAGTTCAAGGGAGAAACAAGGGCTGGGTGCACAGAGCCGAACATGAAGTTGTGATTTTGTGGCTGATCCAGGGGCTATGCATGGAGTATGCACATAAATATCAGAAAAGAACATAATGTGAGCCCTGAAAGTAATGGATGTTAGGGATTTAAAAGGCTTTCTCTTTAATAATTGACATAGATAGCTTTTAAAAAAATATTGAATAATGACTGGGTTGAATAATCAAGCCGTCCCCACCTGAGGACTCCATCCATCTCTGGGGCAGAACTTCCTTTCCGGTTTGTGTCTTAGCCTTGGGTGGATGGTTTTCTTAAAGAGTGTGGGATGTAACACATGCAGTGGGCGATGGAACTCTCCTGTTTGTCCTGCTGTGTCTCTGCCTTCCCACATTCTCTTAAAACCTAGTATTGAGTCCAAAGGAAGGGGAGGTTCTGGAGGCTCTGATGTCAGGCTTCAGGGATTTGTTCTACTGTTTGTTTGGAAAACTACCCAGTTCTTCTAAGAACCAATAGAAGTACAAATCCGTTAAAAAAAAAAAAGAAAGGAAAAAAAATAAAACTAGTGTGGTAAGTAATTGTCAGCTTACCAAGTAGACAAGAGGGCAGAGGATTTACATCGCCTTTTCGAATCATATGTGTGTGTGTGTGTGTGTGTGTGTGTATGCACATGTGTGCATGTGCATGTTTTATGTGTATAATTTGTGTATTTGGATGTGAGTTCAGACACATGCTGCTTTGTATGGAAGTCAGAGGCACTGGTCCTCACTTTCACTTCGTTTGAGGGAGGGTCTCTTGTTTGCCATTACACACTCCAGGCTGGTTGGCCTGCGTGCTTACTTCCAGGGATCGTTTAGTTCCCACCTCTCATGTCCCTGTAGGCATGCTGCAGTTAGAGATGTGTCCTACTGTGGCTGGTTCTTTGTAGGGATCTGAACTCAGGTCCTCGTGCTTGGATTCATGCACGCGCTTTAGCTGCTGGGGCATCTCCCCATCTGGACATCTTTCTTGGATGATGGAGGCTTTACTCTCAAAAGGACACCTTGTAAACGAAAAGCGTTGGTTCCTCAGCACTGTGCAGATTCCATGTAGCCCTTTATGCTGTAGYCAGCAGTGCTTCCTGTTCTGGGACTTGAACTGGATTCTTGCCGAGGAGAGGACCCTGAGACCACACAACACAACTGTGACATTTGTGATTCGAGTCACACTAATAGCTGGAAGTTTTACCCAAGCCAACCCAGGAAAACTTGCCCAATGCAACCATCCCCTAAATCCACAAGTGTTAACACCAGTGAGTGTAGTGACCAAATTCCTGTATGAGTTAGAAGTTAAACCGGGGGGCTGACATGTTCCGGCCTTTCTGTCACTGAGGGGACACTCATCTCTCATGCTACTGGCCAGCTTCTCAGGGTCTCCTGGCCTAAGTTAGGTTAAGAGTGTAGAGATAGAACAGAATGGAAAGTCCTGAGACCTGGTTTCTAATCTTGTTTTAATGTTAGCTACTCACAAGATGGAGTAAGACAGGTCACTGCTGTAAGCCGTGCACAGCTGGCCTCCAACCTTCAGACTCTTTCTCATGTCGGCAAAACAGTTTTAATGCAAGTGAGAAGTGGCCATTTTTTTTTAAAAACATTAATCTGAAATGTTTACAGATCATTTTTATGTATGTATACATTGCGGTAATGTTGAAAAGTCTTTTAAAAGATTTATTCTTATTAAATGAGGTTGTTTGAGAAATTTGTCTGGACACACACACACACACACACACACACACACACACACACACGTCTTTCTCACTTGTGAAACTCCAATAATTCTAAAGCAATCAGAGTGATTAAGTCATTCTTCCCCTGCCAACTTAATGAGCTCTTACATGGGACCAAATCACTCAACCCCAGTGTAGACTCGCTCTCTTGACACTAACAGCAAATGACCATGTGTACTCAGAGGTGGTGAGTGTGGCCACGGTACTGGGTGGAGGGTGGTTGCTGGTGGAAAAGGACCAGATTATCCAGAGTCAACAGATGTGAAACATGATCTCTAGCTGTCGGGCTCCAGAAGGTGGAGTCTGCTGTCCCTACCGGGAGTGTTTCTGGAGCTTTGGGGAACAATGCAGAAATATGACACGAAGAAAAACACACACAGAGTGGATTGCCTGTGCAGCAGGACTCTTCAGGAGCCACTGATAGTGATCCAGGCAATTGCTTGTTTGCACAGAGGCCTGACTGCATAGGGCAGTGTGAGAGGTGACTTCCGCTTGAGCAAGTCTCTAGACAGCTTTGCTTCTTCACCTGTGAGCAGAAGGTGACAATGTCACACTCTGCCAGTCAGTGTATCCAGAAAACAAACACACTCATGCTTACAGAAAAACAACCCTACAAACACGGACAAACATACTCTTTAGCAAAAAACAACTCATTTGCCCATCTATTCATTTAGTCAACAGATGCTTGTCTGACTAAGGTGCAATGTTTGTAAAAAGTCCCATAACAGCGATAAAATTAAGTAAGTTTCAAGGTTTGAAAACTCCTGGTTCTGGTTTCCAGTGAGTGGTAGTAAATTATGAACTGAGGCATGGAAATCGAGAATGGCTTCCTCTAAGTTCTCGATGACAATCATTAAATGCTCTGGCGCACATTTTTCAAGAGAACAGGGTCAGTTTCTGCCTATTGGACAATAGATCCTGTCCCTTTAGAGTTTATGAAATAGACTTATAAAAGTTTACTATGTAAAATTWATTGAGGTTATGCACATTATTGTTTTGTGGTACTGGGGATTAAATTTGGGGCCTTATTCATGTTAGGCAAGCACTCTGCCATGGAACTATATCCCCGGTTGTATTGTATAAATCTTTTGAGACAGGACTTCACTAACTTAACCAGGCTAGCGTCGTTTGCACCACAGCCCTGGCAAGTCTTAAACATGAGATCCTCCTGCCTCAGCTTCTCAAGTAGCTGAGATTTTGAGGTTGTGCTACCAGATCTAGGAACTTGCAAAAGTCAAATACATATATGATAAGTGGTATTTAATGAATCCTGTGATGTGGAAAATCAAAGAGGGTGAGTGTGGAGTGGAGAGTAAGTGATTTCCATTGCAGATATGATGCAATTTCTTCAGGTCAGATGGAAGTAGAGCCAAGCCTTCATTGTTCAGACATGCCTGAAGAGAAACAGCTCATAGGAGTTTCCAGGTTAACAGATTTGATAGTGTTACAGTGAAGCCATTTATGTCTCACTGTTTTGGACATTACATGAATCTGGGAAGCAAATTCAATTCCTCTGGAAGAGCAAACAGTCCATGCCTCAAATGTTGAGCCATTTTTCTAGCCCCGTTACATGTATCTGTTATCTGACAACAAGGGTGATAATGTTCTTTACCATGGTTGTAGCAAGCAGGTCAGTGAAACAAGTGTTAGGGATTTGTTTAATGTCACTTAACATCTATTGCAACAAGGTATAGGACTGGAAAAAGAAGGGCTTTCCCTTTTCTTCTGTGATAAGAAAAAGGGCTCACTGTATTTCTGAACATCAGTGTGTTAAAAGCTACAGTGAGATTGAGAGTGGAGAGAGCCAGTAGGAGACCAACCAGCAGTCTGGACAAAGAATGWATTTTTGTTTGTTTGTACTTATGCTAGGGTAGCAGCAGTGGGGACTGTGTGCTGCCATTTGTCACATATGCCTACTTTGCTTCTAGAACTTTGGTCTTTTTTTGGTAGTTATCTTTAGAAGATCCTGTCTGTATCTTTAACATTTATAATCCTAAAGGACGCCTGGAATGGAGGGTAGATGTAAGTCAAAAGCAAGGCATGGCGGGCTGTGAAGCATGGGATCTCCTAGCCTTTTGGCTGCAGTGGGTTCTTTTTTTATTGCCATAATCCAGGGGAATCTTTCCATATTGGTGTGAGCTGCTTTGGTTAACATCACTATTGGAGTCTCCAAAGCATGCCATTTAACAATGGATCCTGGAATGTGGAGAGGCAGACCAGGTGACAAGCAGAGCAACACACAACCTCATTCCTAGACACACACAGCCAAGTTCTTCAGTCATTGCAGCCTCCCAATGTTTTTAATTCATGATTTTCTTCTCTATTTTCCCCTGTTTTTAAAAATCTTTTCCACATAATCATTTAAATTTTAATTGGGCATATTATGGAACTAAGGCACAAACATTTAATTTGTTAAAAAATACTTCATAAATACTCTTACCCATACCCATGAAGTATTCTCAATTGCTTCAGAAAGAAAGAAAGAAAGAAAGAAAGAAAGAAAGAAAGAAAGAGTAAATGAAAGATTAAAGAAGGTGGGACACATACCTGCAATTCCAGCACTTAGGAGGTTGAGGCAGGAGGATTGTGAAATTGACAACTTGGATAGATTGTGAAATCCTGTCTCAATAAATCCAAACAAACAAAAAATTAACCAGACACCCCCTCCATACATGGATGGAGAAGGAGAGGGAGAGAGAGGGGGAGGGGGAGGGGGAAGGGGGGAGAGGAATTGCATAGCTGTAGAGTTTAGTGTTTGGAGGGTGAACCTCATTCCAGAATTTCTTCACGTCTAGATTACTGTTTTTGGTTGATGACAAAAGAAGTTGTGTAGTGGGAACCCATGTGTAGATCCTTATGTCTGTGAAAGAACATTGTGGACCCAGTAGGAGTAGGTCAGAAGCCCTCCTCCGCCTCTTCCTCCTTCCCAGGCAACACATTTGAGCCTTTGTGTAGAGACTGAGGCTTTGACTGGAAGGAAGGTGAGTGCTGATTACATGTGGGTCATGCTCCAGCCCCAGAAGGGCAGGCAGGGCTTGCCACATCGTCCTGGTCCTGGAGTACCTTCCCCAATCTTCCTCTGATTTTAATGTGAAAGTCACATCTATAGGACAAAACCATTCAGGGATACCTGTGGGGCAAAAACTTACTATCTCTTATAATTTCTGAATCGGCTATGTCCTAATTCCCCAAGGTCATATATATTTTTGGTTGTTAGTTTTTGTTTGTTTTATTATCTTCTATCTATAATGTTAGTTCATTCCCTTAAAAAATCCCTGCACCATGAAAGGCCAAAAATATAAAATTCATCATCACTCCATGACTGCGAACTGAAGGCAGGTCTAACTTGATCTGTAGTCCAATGAGTGTTTGTGATATTTTAGTATCCAGGGTCTCTCTCTCTCTCTCTCTCTCTCTCTCTCTCTCTCTCTCTCTCTCTNTCTCTCTCTCTCTCTCTCTCTCTCTCTCTCTCTCTCTCTCAAGGGTAAAGAGCACACCCTCAATTCAGTGTCCTGGTGGGGGGAGGCAGCTGGATGGTTGGATCTCGTGAAACTCTATGCTCATGATTAGAAAGTATATTTCTTTTATTCTTCAATATAAAATATTTGTCTTTTGAGATGCACATGTACCTTGCAACATTTCCTAAATTCCTTTATGGTATTGGAATGTGTGGTTGGGGGACTATGTGGATCTGACCCAGCTCCCTAGGCCTGGGATACAGGATTGGCAAACAATATCTTCACCTTGTGCCCCATTTTCTCTATCTTCCCAATTGTGAGATTTTTTAAAATCACCCTTTCCTGTTAAATTGGTAATTGTGTTATTGCATATTGTAAGAAACATATTTCAGTCTAAACTGCAGGATTCCTTGTGGGATTACTGCAGGGAGAATATCTACTGGGCTCAGGATGGTGCCCAAGAACCTGTTTATAATTAAAAATATGAACAATACATGGTGGTACATGGTAAGCACTTGGGAGGTGGAGGCAGAAGGATCACTGCAAATTTGAGGCTACTTTGTTCTGCATCGTGAGTTCCAGGTCAGCCAGGGCTATCCAGAAGGAGGCTTTGTCTCAAAAAATCCAAATAAGCACAGCAACAGCAACAGCCACAAAAATCAAATTGTCAACCAAACAGATGAATAAAAAAAAGACACTATAAAAGGTGTGAGCATATGTGTTATACCATGTCTTATAATAAGTAGATTATATGTAGTATTTCATTTATGGTTCAGAGTGGCCAGGAGGTAGAGATTTTTATAGGTATTGCTTTAATATAGACAGAGAACTAAAGACAAAGGAAGAGCAAATGAGTTTGTAATTGATGAACACCCACATGACAGTCCCAGTCAGAGGGCTGAAGCCTTGGAATGATCTGAGAGGATTGTCCTTGGTGCCAGGTAGTTCCCAGCTTGGCTAGCATTTGGCAGGTGGATGAGGGTGTACACTTTCTTTGACCTTCAACACGTGTTGTGTGCCCCTTTTGTAGCTTGGTTCTGTAGAGCTGTCTTTAGAACTCACCCATACTCACTTACTCCATGTGGCAGCCTTTGGTTGATCGTGTCCACCTTAGACTGGGAGTGCCTTAATACTGGAACTTATCATTGACTATATTATTTACAGAACCAAATCCAGAAGCGGCTCATGGAGACACCAGTGATTGGGATGAAGTCCAACATATATCTATAACCATCTTAAATGGGAGGATTAAGGATTTGAGACCAACCTAGGCTTCATAGTGAGATTCTGCCTCAAGAACCACCCACGAGATGAATAAAAGAGACTACTCACATATCCAAATACATAATTTTCTTTCCTGGATGCTGAGCTTCCTAGGCGAAGGTCAGATGACTTGCCTTGACTTGAGTAGGAACCAATGTCTAGAACGAATATGAAGACAGCCATCTGCATGGATGGAAAAGGGATATAGCAAGAAGAGAATACTTCTGTTGTGGGCTGTGTGGTGTTTACTGCCAACTATCCTGAAATGCTGATATAGTCCATCCCTGTATTTCCTAGTCTGTCAGCCTCAAGATGACCAAACTATTTAGCACAACAATTTTTGCCACTCTCAGGCACTTCTAGAACCTGTCTGGGCCCCATGAAACATCTTTTCCACATGTCTTACATTGTATATAGCCCCAGTGACTATATCAGAACTCTTCAAGGACACTGATTATTCCAAGTTGAGTTTTGACAGTGGAAAAGCATTGGAATTGAAGACTAACATGGGGCTTGAGACAGAGTAATATCAAACAAGATGGAGATGGGTATCATTTTCATTCCAGTGCTGGATGCAGCCTTGGCCAGGTGCTRGGGTGGGGAGCAGGTGGGAGGCTTTGGAAACTTGAAAGGGTGCGGAGTGCACCACCCAGCCTGTCGCAGGAGGATGGGAGTGAAAGCAACAGATGTGCCCAAGGTTCTGTTTTCAGTTCCTCAAAGGGTCTTCTTGATCACAGCAGTGTGACGGTTGCTATGACAGTTGCTATCTTGGTCCATGGGACACTCCCGCATAAGGTAGCATTACTTTTTTTAATCTTCTCAGGCCAGTCACCATGAAAATCAATAACCAGTCTGGGGTGGGGGGATGGGTAGGGAGATATGGGTGGGTACTCTGTGCTATACTGAGRTGGTGGAAGATGTCGGCTGATAATATTTTTCCAAACAAATCTAACACTCTCTGTTGTTTCAGAGGTCAATAGAATCTTATTATTATATATCTACACTTAGATCCTTATTGCAATTTAAAAAGATACCAGTTAGAAAATACTGGCTTCAAATTTCAATTATGCCTTTTAGTGACCAGATCTTAATCAATCTCCTATCAATTAAGTAGTCAGTAATTACTTTTTAGACAGTTTCTCTGTGTAGCCTAAGCTAGAGCTCCAGGACTTCCTGCCTCAGTCTTCCTAGTGATGGGATCACAGGAGAATACAACTATTCAGAGTCTACCATTTGATCCCCTAATCTGTTAAATTAACCATTTGATTTCTATTTTTTTCCCATGAGGATATTCACTGATACTTTGCTTCTGGAATCAGCAACTATACACCAGAGATAGTGAAGGAACAACATTGTTTTTGAATTGTGCCTCTTGATCAGGCCAAGTTGGACTTAATTGGTTGTATGATCTCAGGCATGGCATTTGTTCCCTATAAACCCCAGCTTCCCTGTCTTTAAGAAATGCTGTAGTGCAAGTCGCTTCAGGGGCTTCCCGAAGATTCAGTGGCATGAGCTGAGACACTGTATCCATTACTGGATTTGAGATGGCACCTGTGGAGCCATCAGAGGCAGGAAGGTCTCTACATGCATTTCCTATTTGGTCATTAAGGTTTCACTGCCATGGCTTAGGTTGCAGACTGTTTTTGCACTTGAATCCATGGTGGAATCAAAACTTATGTATTTATTATATAGATGGGTGGTAGCAGTAAAGACACTTATCCGTTTGAACTTACAAAGCTTACCAAGCCAGACAGAGCTTACCATGTGGCAAGTGTTGGAAAAGGCATGGTCCATCGGGCTTTGTAGCCCTGCCTTAAGCCTCATTCTCTTACAGTGGGTCTCAACTTTCTAAATGCTGCAACCCTTTAATAGTTACCATGTTGTTGTGACCCCCAATCATAAAATTATTACTAAAGAAGTAATTTACCTACTGTTATGAAATATAAATATATATACACACATGATATATATATATATATATGTAGCAAAGTAGGATATATAAAATTAGGATATCTGATATGTAACCTGTGTGAAAGGGTAGTTTGACCCCTAAAGGGGCTGTGACCCATAGATTGAGAACTACTGCTCTACTCGTTCTATAATGCTCAAATATGAGAACCATAGCTCTGGCTTCTTCATCTATGAGTCACAGTTAATAACATCTTAGTGTGGAGTATGAGAAATTAAGGTGCCACTCAGGGGAATTCTAATATCAGCCTTCCCTACTTCATTATTCCCTCCTCCCTGTCATTTCCTCTTTGAGGCTATGTAGAGAGCTTCATAGCTTCAGAAAGACAAAAGGCCCATCCAGGTTTGGCAGGTGGAACCTTTCGTGAGATACTCAGTCACGCAGGAGAGTCACACACTGCACTCAGTCTTGAGACAAGAGTGCAGGCAGATGGAAGGAGAGAAAGGGTAAGAGCAAGGAGAGAGAAGCAGGCAGAAGCTGGGGAGAAGAGTGAGGACGTGGTGTGTCAGCACACAGTGGAAAAGGAGCATTAGAATGGGAAAGGGGCAGGGATGTGTTAAGTGTGGGAGAAATGGGTGGAACAGGAACACAAGGACTATGTGCCAGTATCTGTAGGGAATTTTTCAGGGAGGAAAACATCCAGAGGAGCCAAGGGGAGGCACATAGCAGGTGGCAAGGACATTCTCTACCAAGATCTCTGTCCTTCCCCACCCATACTCTCTTCTCTTAGCTTCATCTTGCCTACAGCCTTGAGTGGCTTACATCAACCTACAGGGTCTTCTCAAACATCCAAAGCTACAACATCTAAGCAATACGTGTTTACTGATGTCATGAACAATTACCAACATATCTGTGGACCTCTCTGTAGCTATGTCTGCACACTCCCTTCTCTCTTTCTGTGGTGGTGAGTCGTCTGTGCCTGCTCAAGGGTGACGCTTCCTCCTGGGTTTACTTACTGTCTCACCTGTCCAGGGACAATGCTCCAGAATGTTCTCCTTTTGTACTGTGATACGTTTTCCATCCCTGCTGGATCCTTCTCACCAGCATTAGCAATACTGCCATTTCCCTGAATTTCACATATGTCCTCTGCAGATACCCCTTCTCTATTATTTCGCTACTTACTGTCTCATTCCTCTCCCTCCATTTTCTACTTCTTCCCACAAAATAGGTTCCCATTCTTTCTGTGTCTAACACTTTCTCCTTTTCTCTTGAGTCCTTTCTGATCACATTTTGGCCTTGCTTTCTATAAAAGTTCTCTCACTTAATTCAACAGCGCTCCTCAGCCTGCTGAGTCTGTCAGCCCACCTCCACTCCTGTCATTGCCTTCCAGCACAGCTGAAACGTTTATCCTTTGTAATGTTTCACATGGATTATGCTGGATTCTAGTGTGTTGCCCTCCTCCTAGTGTCCCCTACCACCTGGTGAATCCTTTCTGCCTTTTTTTCTTGTCCCTCTTCATTTTGCCAGCTTGCTAATGCTSGTGTGCCTGCTGGATTAGGGCTTAGATTTTTCTGGTCACGTTCCCTAGTTGATGAGGGTGGCATCTGTTTCCAGCATTCCCCCTCCCCTCTTTGTCCTGATTCTGAATGCAGTATCTTGCTGTCCTCCTGATGTCTCTGCTTGGCTATCCAACACTTGTATTAGAATCAACGTGTGTGAGAAAGGTCTCCTAAGGCCCCAGCAATCAAGACACTGTCTTCTGGCATAAGGACAGTCAATTAGATCAATGGAATGAAATAAAAAACTTAGGTTTAGACTCAAATTACATGACCAGTAGATTTTCACAAAATATTCTAAATCAATCTAATGAAGGAGGAGTCTTTTTAAGCAAAAAGTACTGGGGCAGGTGTATATCCATCTGGAAAAGAAGGAGCCCCAAGCCTTAATTTACAGTATGAACAAAATTAATTCCAATGAGTGCTGGCCTTTTCTTCCAGACATGAGCCTTCTGTTGGCATTCTATTTCTAGTTAAGACAACTGGGTCCTTCTAATTACTAGTTGAAGACTCTCAGTTTATCCTGGAATCTCACAACTCTCCTGTTAGTGTGTCCCATCAGCCTGAGTTTCTGAGTAGCACCATGTCTTGCTTGAACTCCTGCCCACATCCATTCTTGAGGATTTATCCTCAGAGTATCCAGAGGAAGCCAGATAATATATATCAGGTGAAATTTATTTTTTTTCAGCTTTTTTTTTCTGTCACCAAGCTTTATTCCTAGCACCTCCATTTCTTAAATTCAAAACTACCAATTTTCACTCATTTGAAGTGAAATTAATACTTTCTGTGATTCTGGGGAGTCTGTTGACCTGCGCTTCATCCCTGTGGTCCTGAGCTGTGTACACATCAAGCACAGCTTCACCGTAGGCCTTCTAATTGCTATTCATTAACATCTGAGATAGCAGCTGGTACATTTGGGGCATTATGTAGGCATTTGCTGAATGAAATAACCGAAATTCATGTAGTTACGTTATAAATTCCCCCACATTGTTGTATCTTATTGTGTTTTATAGGACTGATTCAATTTCCCTGATTATGGCTTGGCTGTCTGATGGATTATAAGAGCAATAATGGCAGGAACTATGGATTGTTTCTCACAGGACTTYGTAATTTTCGATGCTGGCAGCATCAGGAAGGGCACATGGGAGTGGCTTACCTTCTCCATCATGTCACTGTATGTCTATGAGGTCCACATTTACTTGAGTCTTAGTGAATTTATGTTCTGGGCCAGCAATATAACTATGGCTTTACTCTGATCACAATGGCAAGCAAAAACATTGAGGATAGTTTTCTGTAGAGTAATTGACTAGGATGAGATAGAATGGTTAAAAATATGAATTTCTAGAAGCCACAAACAGCCATTTAGTAGTTAGAGAATCCGAGGCAAGTCTTTGCCAGTTTCTCATCTATAGAAGGAGGATATTGCCCTCAACTCCTTTCAGCACTGAAGACTGAGCCTATGAATGCTTGGCAAACACTACCGTTGAGCTATGCCTCTGGCCTGGTACTGGATTATTAAATGTTAATTTAAACTCTGATAAAGTATAGAGTATGATTCAGGTAAACTCCACTTTAGTTCTCTGTGTAATTAATATCAATCTCCATCCATTAATGTCAAGTAGTTCAGAAACCTTTTGCTAAAACTTGAGATCACTAGCTGGGCATAGAGGTGTATGTATGATTTTACTCCCAGCACTTGGGAGGTAGAAGAAGGCATATCTCTATGAGTTGAATCAAGCCTGGTTTACATAGTGAGTTCCCAGGACAGCCAG
>BDUI01012176.1:39164-51479 GCA_002335545.1 Apodemus speciosus
CAGCAGGAGATTTGATCCTGGATCCCCTACTTACTGCCTCTCTGGCTTTGACCTATGATTTATTCCTTTTATTCTCTTTTATGTATGTGCTGGGTATTAGATATTTCTTTAAGTGAAGTTATTATAAAGTACAAAACATATACAGAAAGAACATAGATCCCAGTACCACAATATTAACGTTCACATACCATACTGAGAAACAGAACATTTCCCAAACTCCAGAATTTCCATCTTGCTACCTCAAAACTTATGTCTCTCTTAATTTTTAATTTTACTTACTTTTAAACTTACATGGATTAAAAAAATACACAGATGGTTTGTTTTGCTTAATATCATGTTTATGAGATTAAACTATGCTATTGTAGTTTTATTTTATTAATTCCCCTTATTAAGTAATAGCTCAATTGTGAACATATCATAATTTAACAGTTGGTGGACATTTTAGTTGTATCCAGTTTTAGACTTTCCTAAATGAGTCTCTGAATTGCTTCTTAAGGTTTCTGATGTACAGAGATAAGCGCCTAAGAGTGGGATGGCCGAAAATAGATGATCAGCTCTCAGCTTGGTAGAACCTTTCCCATATTTTGAAGTATGTGTTTAATTTCACAGTAAAGCAGTTTTTGAAGTAGGTTGTGGACAGTGCCCAGCATTGCCAATGACAGATAGGAGTCAACTCGTATTTAAAAACATAATGAAGGTGTAAGAACTAATGAAGCCCAGGTACTATGATGGGCTTCTACATTTCCCTATTGCTTGCTCATCTAGGTTGTCTCCCCTTCCTGTGATAATGACTCTCCATTGCTCTGGCAAGTTTTCTGGGTAGGTTGAATCAGATTACAGAATATGTGCTTATAAACACTGTCTCCCTTCAGGACTTTGACAACTTAGAAGAAAACTAGGAAGTATGCCTTCTCAAACTTACCATGGCCCAGAGAAATAAGCCATGGATAGTACTTGTGAACCTTAGAGAGGACTGCCATGTCGTGGACACCCAAGCGGGGCAAGTGGAGGGTTTTATTTATTGTTTAAATGTGGTGGATTTCAGGGCAACTAAACATTTAACTTCTTTAGAAGAGAAACCCGGGTAACTGGAAAAACAACAGTTAACCACCATTTAGTAAGAAAGACAGAGATCTTAAGTGCAAAGATTCACTTTATTCAATATCTTCCCCAAATATTAGCATGATAAAAGCCAAGGGAAGGGAGGAGGGTGAGGTTCGGAGGAGGGTGAAGCTCAGAGGAGACTTGGAGCACTGAAACAGTGATAGGTCGCTTATGGGGAAGTCTCCAAGACCTTAGGAGGGAAGATTGGGTGGAGCTGGGGAGCAGGTGGCAGCGCCTTGGGACCTTTAGTTCTAACACTCATTCCTGTTGAAGGTCTTGGTAAAGGCCGACGACTTATGAGTGGCCTCACAGGTAAAGAGGTTATGCCGTTCATACTCTTCCTTGGTCAACGAGAGGGTACTGCTCAGGCTGTAGGTGTTGTCTTTGCTGTCCTGATCAGTCAAACTGTTCAGGACGCCATCTTGTCTGTCAGCGCCATCAATCTTCCACTTGACACTGATGTCTTTGGGATAGAAGTTGTTCACAAAGCACACGACTGAGGCACCTCCAGTTGCTAACTGCTCCTTGGATGGCGGGAAGATGGATACAGTTGGTGCAGCATCAGCCCCTGAGGAAGGAAGCACAGAGAATGGTATGAAGTAACGAGAAAGGTCTCCCTCTCAGTGCATTATGTGTGAACAGTTATGTTATAGACAGACACACAGAAAAAACACACTTATCCCTTCAGATTAGGAACAACGAAGTCAGGACACACATGTATASTGGTTTTGAGTTATTCTCTAGTTCCTAGCTACTTCTTTAGAAAGTAAATTGAGTCTGACCCTTTGAAGCTATTCTCAGGCTCCCTTCCATTGCTTTTCTTCCCTGAAGCTACATTCTTCTTCAGCTGCAATGTTTGGGAGTCTGAACACATAAACACGTAAGGCAGGAGCAGAGATTGACTTTCATCTTCTCCTGTCTCTTTCAAGAATACTCTGATATCAGCCTCTCTATGGCTTCCTTTGGTGTGGCCAAGCTAAACCTGCTGTATGGATGGAGCCTTAAGCCAGGGTGGGTGTCCAGAAKSMTTCTGGACACACCCTGGTCTAATGGTCTGTAACCACATGGGAAAATTTTTAGCAACACCAGAACAGGTCAACTGTAATCTGGGCCACCTGCCAGGGAGGAACTGGCTGGCTTCTCTTCTGACTGTAAGCAGCTGCCAGATGGCCTCTCGGAAAGCCCCCTCTGTTGAGATAGATGCCAACCCTTGGGTGACAGAGTGGTAGTGAAAACGAAAACCGAGAGCCCTTTACCAAGAAAAACAACAGAACTATGAGTAGCCCTTGCCCACTTTAAATAAATTAATAGTTTTAAAAGGAATTGACRTCRTTTTAAAGTAATTAAAAGTGTTTAAGTAACTTAAATGACTCTAAAGTAGTTTCAAGAGCTTTAAAGGGTCCTTAAATAGTTGCCTTTGCCAAACACAAAAACAAATTGATAAACAGTTTTCAAAATTATGGGATTATAGTAGCTGAGTTGAGCATTTTTCTATCACAGAATTAAAATATTGGGGAAAATGTTTGTGCTAAACTTTTATTAGTCTTATTTTTGTACAAAGAAAAATATCCTACCTAACCAGTTAACATCACATCATAAATTTATCCTATTTTAACTAGTTAATATGACATATAATTTAATGGAATTTCATGAGAGTTTAGTCAAAGTAGATTTACCATGACTTTTTCTGGTTGTAGATTTCACCTCCAAATGATTATATGCATTAAGCTTTTAATAGAACACTGGATAACGCAGTTTTATGCCTTTTCTAATTCCCCAGTAGAAAATTAAAATATGGGAATATAACGAAAAATGCATTTTATTTCTGAAATCTCCAATAAGTCACCCTTTACTTGTTTCTCCCATGTTAGTGTAGTATCTGTCATCTCTAGTCTCCTTAGATTAGTGGCTCTGTTCCTATCACTGTGCCTCAGGAAACTGGTCCACGCGGAGCGAAGGGCGCTACCGCGGGTTCAAGTAACCCTTAGCGGCAGGGTGAAYGCTAAAYGGCTGGCATGGCCGCGAAGTCACCCAGTTGTAAAGAAGAGGTTGCGGACCATTTCGGCCCATTGCTGGCGGCATAAAAATACAAGCAAGTAATAACTGGGAAAAATGAAGGGCCAAATCWTATAAAACTGTGGCCATTAAAACATATAATTTAAATCCAACTATATCTCTASTATTATAATAAAAGAGATCACTTCAAATTTACTCCTACAGAGTCTCTCATTTTGACATTTTGTGACAGATTTTAGACTCTAAGAATCACACCTCTTAGTAAGACACCGTTTCTACATGTCAAACAGTCATACTTTCAAACAGTTTACTGATTTTTATTTCAGGGCAGACTGCTGATTTTTTGTAGTCATAAAAAATTGGGAGGCAAAAGAGAGAAAGCAGCCCAAGGCTCGYTCATCTCACTCGACTCTGCTATCCCACATTTAATGCAAGGCTCAATACAGTATTTGTGAAAACTCAACACGAATCTACTTCTGCTCTCAGAACTCCAAGCCTGTCTTTCATCTGCCCAGTTTTCTTCCTCTGGATCATTCAGCATATCTCAAAAAAGCTTTGCTCCCACATTCATTTTGGGAGCTGAACTTGACTTTGGCCCCTTTCTATCCTCAAGTTCCTTCATTCCTCATCCCCCCAAATCTCCCACTTAAACTTCTAGAAGAGCACACTACCTGCAGTCAGACCTGGATCTCAATAACTACTCCATTTACTCTCCACTTCAATCTCATGGGTGGTGACCATAGTATTCATTACTTTCTCAACTAAAGCCCCCCTTTTTTGCCCCTAATCGCAATAGCTTGATAAACAGAAAATCTGACGCTGTATGCCATCTCATCTGATAATGAGCCCTCTCCATTTTCTCAAGATTTACTGAACTGACTTTAACTCCAACATGAAAATCTATGTCTTACACATAAAAAAAGATGAGAAAAATGTACTTACGTTTTATCTCCAGCTTGGTCCCGGAACCGAACGTGAGCCACAGTGTGGACTCTGACATGCCCCCYTCTACAAAAACCTGCCTCTGAGGCCAATCCAGCTAGATGGGCCAAAGTCAGAGGAAAATCCCAGCTCTTTCTTCTCTAATCCCCTCACAAAACTGGTCTCAAGTCTAACATGAGTTTTCCGCTCAGCTTTCACACTATTTTCTGGGGAGTCTTCTATTGATGTATGGGTTGGGTTGCCAGGAATGGCTCATTTAGCCAAAATGTCACAAATTCACATGACCCAACAGAACCAAAATGTCACAAATAATTGAGCAAAAAAAATCTACTTACGTTTAATTTCCAATTTCGTCCCTTGGCCGAACGTGAATCACAGTGACTCACGTCAAAGYKCCCCCTTTACGAAAACCYGCCTAAAGTCTATCCGATTAGATGTGYCAWCTTCAGAGAAAAACTGTTTCTTTCTCTTTCCTTCCGCAAATTTTACTTTTCTCCACAAATCTGACATGAGGTCAGTCAGTTTGCTCAGCTTCTACGCTAGCTAGATTTTTGGTTTTCTTCTATTTAACTTTTGGGTTACCAGTAACAGGTTGAGCAAAAAACGTACTTAGGTTTTATTTCCAGTCTGGTCCCATCACTGAACCTGATTTACAATGACTTACTTTAACTTCTACCTCTATAAAAACCTCCCTTGGTAGACAATTATCCTTCTTCTCCTAATTTAGTTACTTTGGTTCAGAAAGCCTAAACACTAGCCACTGGCCAACCTCCTGTGGAACAGTTTTCCCTCCTTAACACCTGCTCTGAGAATGGAATTTGTTACATCCCTGAAATCCCATTAAGAAAAAACACAAAACAAAGAACAAAGTAACATGGCTAGACACAGTGAACAATCAGTTGAGAAGACTACTTACGTTTTATCTCCAGCTTGGTCCCGGATCCAAACGTGTACACACACTGGTTTCCCTTCCCTCACCCCCCATACAAAAACTGAGCATGGCCTTCTGAGCCCTGAGCCAGGGTTTGTCTAGAGAGCCTGCCCTGCTTCTTTGAGCATTTCTGAAACTATCACTTGTCTTAATTGTTACACTGACATTTATTCTCCAGAGAACATGTACAGCCTATTGCCAGCTTTGCTTATGGAGTTAATATGTATCTTTGCCCTGGAGCATGCCGGAATCTGCTTTCAGAGTCAGATTTTATACACCACTTTTAGACATAGAAGCCACAAGACATAGACAACAGAAGAAAGAGAATTTGGATTCTACTTACGTTTGAGTTCCAGCTTGGTGCCGCCACCGAACGTCCACCACAGTGGTAGTACTCCATTGTCTGGCTGTACAAAAACCCTCCTCGCTGAAGAGGAACAGAGCAGTGGGTCAGCTGCTAAGGCTTCACCCCCTCTCCAAGCATGCGTGGAAGCCCTTGGGTGTCTCTGACAGAGAAGTGTTTACTTTCATAGGTGAGACTTGAATTCTTAAAAGATAATGTATTTTATTATCTATCTATCTATCTATCTATCTATCTATCTATCTATCTATCTATCTATCATCTATCTATCTATCTATCTATCTATCTATCTATCTATCTATCTATCCATCAATCTATCCATCTACATAGTATATCTTTTTCTTTAGCAGCGGGCTGGAGAGGTGGCTCAGCAGTGGCTCAGGTGGCACTTGCTGCTCTTCCATAGGACCTTAGTTCCCAGCACTGTGAACATCTCACAACTGCCCGCAAGGAATCTGACACGAGCTTCTGGTCTCTGTACCCATAAATACTTGGCATTCACTCACACATAAATAAAATAACTTTAAAAAGGATGGAAAACAAACAAATTGGATAGCCAGTTCTTTGTAACTTTTCCTGGGCTGAATAGGTGGGGCTGGGGACTCCCGCAAATTATAAACTTTATTTGATATTAATTTATAACTCAGTCGCATCTCTTTGTTAATCATAACTAAGCCTGTCTTTCTATGTGAACTTCTTTGCTTTCATGCTGTTTCATAGAAGGTACATGAAATTATATCTATATCATCTATATTTATATCTTCTATATCTATATCATCTATATCTCAAAGTTCATATCCTTTGGGATTGAGTTATGGATGACGTATGAGACAGTAGCAACTATCAATAAAGGAGAAAAGTAAGCTTTTATTCATAGATTGGTCTGTTGTTACAGGATGGGTGAAGCTCAACTCTTGCCAAGATCAACCAAGTTCATGTTACCTTTGAAATTAAAGACACTGAAAGCTTGCTTTGAGTTCCAGCTTCATTTACTACAGTCTTGTTTCTCTTGCAACCATCCATTCCCATCTTCTTCCTACCACCCCAAACTTCTTACAATCCTGCCATGGCCTCCAGCATTTACAAGACACCTCTGCTTCTGAACACTCTGTCCTCCCAAGCAAGGGTAGCTCAAAAATAGCTGTCATTTAAGATTCCACTCAAGGGATTCTTTCTGCCAGTGAGTTGGCTTTATAGACCGGTTGTTTGGCCTATAGAACCACTTGCTCTTAAATAGTAAGATGTTTGCTATTTTGTTAGCTAGGTTTTTAGGAATTCTGGTCCATTATATTTAATTGACAAGTGCTCATCAGACATTAGCAGAATAAATGAAAAAAAAGCCAATTAAAAAAGCCAATAATATAGAATCAATGATAGTAATCTACAATAGACAAAAGGTTAGTACTGACCACTACAACAATCAACTTTCTTAGAGAAATTACAATTCTAACCAAGATTAGAGAGGTCTATTTGTTTATGTTACTAGGGGTTTTGCTAATCTGGAATGGCAGATTCCATTCTACATATGTTGCACCAGAAGATGAAGAAAGAAAAGAATCAAGTTGGAAATAGAAAGAAAAGAGAAATTGTCAGTAAAAATTAGTTATGTAAAACAGCTGATGATTTCAACCAACATGGATCCCAAAGAGAATGAAAAGTGATTTTCTCTGTAGTTATGGAAGCGATATTAACCACAAAAGTTGACATTTGTTGAGAACTTATAAAATGAGAGACATCATATTTGGCTCATTATATTTAGCTATCCATTAAGACTCTATGAGCTAGAAGTGAATATTGAATTTCTGTGACATTAAAGAACAAAGCTTAGGCCTAAATCTGCTGTTTATGCACTTATTGCACACACGTCAGAGTAGATGAGAGGGACAAAATCACCCCACGGGAGCAGTGTGCGCATAAGAGAGGATACTGGAGCAGGGGAAGGAAAGCCCTTAGGCCATCCTGGGGTGGGAAATGAGGGCCAAGTGTGCCCAGTTCTTTGTAGAGACTGCATTATTTTTTTAAAAGATGAAAAGAATAGAAATACCAAATATCCATTGATGGGAGTTTGGATAAGCTAATTAATGTAGAGCACAACGAACACTGATCAGTTAATAAAAGGAAAATAGATTTCTGGATATTTTCATGAAAATATGGGGAATTGGATACTATGTATGTCAGGACTATGAAACAGATGCTGTAATACAGGCTTCTTCTAGAAGGATCTACAAGCTGTGCTTAGAGGTTTCCCTTGGGGCAGCTCAGGGAAGTAAGGACATGTTCTGTCCTCCCATCTTTACATTGTATATTGGCTGATTGTTCTATTTGTTCATTTTCTACATCCATTTTATAGTTGTCAGAAAGCATTTTAAGTTATATAGGGGTGCAGAGACTACACCACCAAAAAATGTAAATTCTGAGGTTACCCTTTACTTTTTTCTTAATTAAATTTTTTTAAAATATCTTTAAACAGAGTTCAAAAATAGTAAAAGTCTCTCTGGTTCTGCATAGGAGATATTTTTTCCCCAAACAGAGAATGGGAACTGTAACACGGGAGTGGACTGCATGAGCTGGCAGCGTAAGAGAAACATTTTGGAGTAAACGAAGATCTAGTTTGAGCTAGAAGCTGTTTGGTGTGGTGGCTGAAGGTATGGGCCTGGGATCTCTACTCTAGAAGTGGTTGAAACCTTTAATATGGGATTCATTATTTGCAGGCAAAGTATGTGTCAGGAGCATTGATGAGGCTCTGCTGGGATTTATGATCCTGTAGAGTGTCCGTGTTGGGCAGTGATTGGTCTATGGAAGAAAGGCTAAGTAGCAGTCAGATAACCTTTGTGGTTCCTGGACTTAATGCACTAGAATGAGGGGAATAGTATCACCCCTGAGATTTTAATAAACTCATCCTTAATGTTACTTCCCACTTCACCCTCACCAAAGTCAATCCCTCAGAGTAATTTTTAATCTGTTTGTTGAGAGAAAGGGAGTGGGGAAAAGGAGGGAGAGGGAAGAGGAGCCAGTAAGCATAAAAGCACATCTTTAAATTATCCCAAACACAATTCACAAGCTACATTAGTAACATCCTTAGATATAACAATTCCAGAAACATGTTATTTGCTGTTGTTGCCATTATCAAGTATTTTTTCCATCATGAAACACTCTTTAAGGGAGTTTTTTTTTCATATTAGTAACAGAGAGGATTATCCTGCATGTCAGAAACAAACAATTTTGTTCTCTGCAAAGTTTGAAGGATGTTGGCTTCCCTACCTGGCTCTGGAATATTCTTGTCTGAGAGCTGCCTTGAAGTTCCTGGTCCAATACTTTCTTCCCAGTTTATCAGTCACAATAGAGTTCTAGATAGTCAGTTCTTGCTTCAGATGGACTTGTCTTTGGGTAGTAAATTACTCGTAAGAGGTAGGCTGGTCCTCTTTGCCAGGAAGGAGGGAGACAAAGGAGGTCACTTGAGGGTGAGGTGCTTCCTTATGCCTGTTTCCTGTTGTCCTGAAGAAAGGCACGTGGGTGCAAGTCAGGTCCTTTCCTGCATATGCATGTGTGCATGTCACAACATGGCGCAAAAGTCTGGTCCCAGTCTGGAAAATGAAGACGTGCCTCTTGTTTTCAGAAGGACATTAGGCTACAACCATTTCCCTTCACATGAAAGAGAAAACAGTAAGTGGGTCAGGGTTTACTAACCTCAGAGTGGCTAAGCCACTGAAATTTACATATTGGCTGTTGAGGGTTCCGGCTTACTCTGTAAGTGTGGTAAGTTGAATTCTGAGCTCTCTGATTTTCCCCAAGTGTCTGCCACTGGCGTATTGTGTTTGGTTTTCTTTACCATTCCAGTTTTGTTCCCAAGGTGATGTGACTTGGCATATGTGTGTTATATCCGAAGGGTCTTCTTTGGGTAGATCATTGAGGAAGAAGGTGGCAAGCTAGCTGGATTGAAGATGCTTTGTCTTGTCCATAGACTTGTAAGGTTATTTGTGCTAAGTAGAGGAAGTTAAATATGAAGATCAATCTATAGGGATCTCTATAGTAGTCATGGATAGAACAAAAATACAACTGCATGCATCCCTAGTGTAAGAGACAAGATCTATACATAAGCCTGTTAAGCTGTGTAATATTGCCAGGCAGGATGATAAGGCATGGAGCCTAACTGCATCAAGATGTTCCAGTGAGGGCTGTGGACACCGCCGGAGAAACACTTCTGTTCACACGYGTGCTCTCGGCAGCCAAGGGTTGGGTGAGGCCTGGGAACTGAGGAAATTGAAGAAGAGTGTAGAGACTGGCTGAGGGCTCCGGACCCTCCTTGCTATAACCTCATCTCCACGCCTTCTGCCTCTGCTGGTACCTGCTTCCTTTCAGTATTCCATTTTCCCCTTTCATACTGCATATCATCTCCCTTCCCCCTACCTCTTCTTTTATTTACTTCTACAGGTCACGGCCTCTAGGCTCCTGACCCCTATCTAAACTCCCACATACTCATACACAAAAATTAGAAGCTGGGATCTGCTCACGAAAGAGAATGTTTTTTCCCAGTTCCCCTTATTTTCCTATCTTATTATATGACTGGATAAAATCCATAGTGTTTACAGATAATATTTTCACGATTTATTCGTCAGTTTGTGGACGTCAGGTTGATATTACTTCTTAGGTTTTGTGTCTAGAACATCAGTAAACACAGATGTATAAGGATATAGTAGGATATAGTGATAGGATGCCTAGGAGTGATACAAGTAGGTCTTATGGTAGTTCTGGGTTTTATCTTTTGGGAAAACTTACACTTATTTCCATGGCGGCCACACCAGCCTACATTCATGCCACCGGTCAATAACGACTCCTCTTTTCCTTCATCCTTGTCAGCACCTGTTGTCACTTCTTTTCTTCTAATTTTTAAAAATGTTTAATTGATTTTTTTTGGTGAGTTTCACACCATACACTCCAGTCCCACTAATCTCCCTTTACCCTCATATCTGCCCTTTGCCCTTGTAACCTCACCACCTCCTACACACACACACACACACACACACACACACACACACACACACACACACACACACAAAGAATAGACGCATAGAAGACATATCATGGAAGCTGTAGTGTGTCACAGTGTGTTCCAAAGTATGTCCCTCTGTCCACACATCTTCATTTGTTTTCCTGACCACAGAAGGTGTCGAGGGGGAGGGGCAGAAGGGAGAGGACATCATCTGTGTACACACACACCTCCTTGTAGCAGACTTGTCTGCTGCCCCCACCACCAAGGTCAACTCTGCTGTGCTGTCCAGGTGAGGTACAGGGCCCAGACTCCGGAGTGCTGCAGCTGGTAAAGGGCAGGGTTAGCCCTCCAGTGCTTAGGACCTTG
The DNA here is from genome assembly GCA_002335545.1 of Apodemus speciosus. Taxonomy (NCBI): domain Eukaryota; kingdom Metazoa; phylum Chordata; class Mammalia; order Rodentia; family Muridae; genus Apodemus; species Apodemus speciosus. The sequence continues at coordinate 49,875 of BDUI01012176.1, forward strand.
TGGCGGCTTTTCAGACTGCTGAGGTGGCGAGGGGTGGGAGGGGCATCGCCCCTGCAGCTGCTCAGCCCACGGCAGAAGAGTGGAAGAGGCAACTCTCCCATACTCATGGCCCTGGGGCTTACTCACCTGCCACTAGGGCCAATTCCACTGTGCTACCTGGGCGAGGTGCAGGGCCTGATCTCCCAAGTGCTGCCTCGGTGAGAGGTGGGGCTATCTCTTTAGAGARCTGCAGCCAGTGAGGGGCAGGGACAGTTCTGCACAGCCCCTGGACATTCATGTCGGCCAAAGTGGCTGGTCAGACCAGGGACGTTCCCATATTCCCTGGAAGTAATGTGAGCTTCAGATTATCAACACCAACCTTGCCGCTATGCTGCGCAGCGTAGCCTCAGACTCAGACCCTCAGCAGAAGCTGAGGCTGGGATCTCACCACAGCCTCACTCACTGTGACACTCAGGCTGCTGTCAAGCTGCTCCACTTCTCTTTGTCTCCCATCATTGTGGTGGCTCCTGATGCAGGCGGGCCCCTACCTGACATTCTCTGCACTGCAGGGCGTGGTGGCAAGTGTAGTTTTTGGCCCCCTATGCTATGCACCTGAGGGTCTGTGGGTGGCATCACGGTCTTCTTTCTTCCGGGCTGTGCTGGGTGGTGGTGGGCAGGCCCCTGTGTGTCTATGGTCCTCCCATACTGTAGGGTGACCTGCGCCACGCGGCACGGCAGAACTCTGTCTTCCTTCTCCTGCACCTTGTTAAAGTACAATTGACATTTTTTTTTTCATTCTGTAGATGGACTGCCATTATGTCGATAGTTTCTTTTACTGTGCAGAAGCCATTTAGTTTTATGTAATCTCACTTGTCAGTTCTTGAGAATATTTCCGGTGTTATGAAGGTTCTATTCAGAAAGTTCTTGCCTGTACTTACACTTCAAAGTTTTTTTCCTGTGTTGTTTCAACTTTTTCAGGTTTTAAATCACAACCTTTCACTTTGAATTAATTTTTTGTGCAGGGTGACAGATATGAATCAAATGTAGTCCTTGTGGATGTCCAATTTGCAACTTGTTTTTTTTTTCTAATGCACGTTTATGTTTTTGACACATTTGTCAGAAATGATCTCTCTACAGAAGTGCAGGTTATGGGCCCTCTTACAGTTCATTTGTCTATATGTCCGTGGTTGTGGACGTACCTTGCCTTCTTTGTCGTTACGCCTCTGTGGGAGAGCGTGAGGTCCGGTGATGTGATGCCTCTGCAGGGTTTGTCTTGCTTGGTCTATTCACGGTCTTTTGTATTTCCAAATAAGCTTAGTACTATTTGTCTAGTTATAACCGTGATGATGACAGCACTAAATCTGTAGATTGCGTTCGTTAGTACAACATCTCACACATCATTTCTGCCAACCCAGGACATATATTCCTTTCATGAAATCCATTCTTTCCTGTACCTTTGCGATGTTACTTTCTGGATTGAAGCGTATCATTTCATGCTTTCTTAGCTTGTTAGGATTGCAGACGTGAGGTTTTATGTATTCTGGCCTTTGTGTCCACTGGATGAGTTGGTGTTTCCCCTACAGTTCCGAATATTTGTTCTTTGCTTAACATTTTTTTTTTTTTTTT
>BDUI01012182.1:27904-39295 GCA_002335545.1 Apodemus speciosus
AGGCAGAGGCAGGCAGATTTCTGAGTTCGAGGCCAGCCTGGTCTACAGAATGAGTTCCAGGACAGCCAGGGCTATACAGAGAAACCCTGTCTCCCAAAACCAAAACCAAAAAACCAAAAACCAACCCCCCCCCCAAAAAAAAAGAAAGAAAGAAAGAAAAAAAAGAAAAGAAAAAAGAAAGAAATTAAAAGATGTCTCATACACATGTACTAAGACAATGAATTAGTAAGAAATTGAAAAAACATTGCAGGTAAATGTAATAAAAGAAATTGATTAATTAATTAATTGATCAATTAAATTTTGAGACAAGGTCTTACTATGTATGGCCCTAAAGTCACAGAAATCCACCTGCCTCTTCCTCCCAAATGAGTGCTGTGGTTGAAGGTGTGCGCTACTGCACCAGCTTAAAATGCTTCTGTATGTGTGGGGTATTTTGCCTGCGTGTATGTTTATGCTCTGAGTCTATGCAGGCCAGAAGAGGGCATTGGATCCCCCTGGGGTTAAGGTGACAGCTGGTAATGAGCTGCCATGTGGGTGCTCTTAACCACTGCGCCATCTCTCCAGCCCCTCAAAATTCTACTAAATAATCCATCCCACCCACCGGCCCAGGACTAGAGGGCTAACCTAGAGCGGGGTATAGCCAGGGAACTCTGAGCTATCGCCCACGTAGCCGCAATCTGGAGCTAAGGGTGAACTTGAATTCCTGATGCGCTTGTCTTTGCTTCCCAAGTGCTGGGCTATCGCCCCCGCCCCAGCTGGCTCCACCAGACCCGGTTCAGCTCCTCGGTCTTGTATGCTGTGATCGTTCTACCGCTGAGCTATCTCCTCACTCGAGACTTCTGAAAATCAATTACTTTATTCAAGTCCCTCATTCTAGGAAAGGTCCCGTAGAGACTTGTCTCCTCTCTCATACAATGTGGCACCCCTCATTTCTCAGGGTAACGAGTTACCCAGCCTTACTTCCTGGTGCTTCTTGTGTGAACCCCGCTCATGGGTAGATTCACCAGTTCTTCATACCCTTTCCAGAAGGTTCTGGGGTGGCACTCCATGAAGGGCTCAGCAGTCCCGTACAATGGACATGGCCATTCGCTAGTTATAAAGCGGCGGGTAGGAGGAGGACAGCGGTTGGACATTGATCTGGGAGGGAGGAGGGATAAAGAAAAAGGAACAAGTTCTAAGGCCCACGAAACTTGGGTCCTTTGCAACCAGTTCRCCCTGGTCCTAGGAATCTGGTAGTGTTAGTGTACTTGCTGYTCTGGACACACTAATTCACTCCCCTGACCTGCCATGTGGTCCCCAAGATGTATCCAAAATGAGTTTAGGGSTCCTTTTGTCCAAGATAGCCAAGTGAGAGCACAACTTCTGGTATCTGGGGGAGATGTTGTAGTGTCGAGCACAGTCTTCTTTACCTCTGACCCGGGATGAGGCAGGATGAGGCAGCAATGAGGGCTGTCAGGGATCGTAAGACTGGAAAGCTGCCTGTGCGTGTCTGTGTCCACCCACCTCCCACCCCGGTTCCCCTTCTGCAAACATTCAGAATGTTTTGGAAGAGCACTAGCCATAGAACTCTATAAAAAGTATCAAGTCCCTGTGTGGCTTCTGATTGTTCCTTCCTCATTAAGCTGTAGTAGGGATCCAGAACTGGCAAGGAGCAAGTCTGATGTGCTGGGAGGAAAAAAATGCTACCAGAGGCGGGAATCTTACTTGGCGCATCCATGCAGAAGAGGGCGCTGGGTGGGGCCCACCTCCTTCAGCGCGTTGGGCGTCGCCGCTTTAAGACCGCGGCGGCGCGAGCAGGTCTATGGTAATGAGCCGCCGCTGCCACCGCCGCCGCTCTGCAGAGCTCGCCCGCCCGCCCGGGAGGCGAGGGAACGCGGGTCTGGGCCCGGGACCGCGGCGACCGGCAGCTGCCGCGGAGGGGACGCAGGGCGCGAGCGGGTGGCGCAGGGCGGTCGTTGGCAGCCGGGCCCGGGCAGGAGMGTGCGGCTCCGCAGACGCAGGTGGGCGATCTCACGCGGGCGGAGGGGACATTCTGGGGCTCGGGACCCGGGGACCGGGCAGAGCCAGAGATCCTCGCGGCCCGCGGGCGCAGGTAGAGAGCGCCCAGAGCGCAGGTGGAAACGCAGTGTGAACCCGCAGTGGTCGCGGTGACTCGGGAGCGGGCCAGGCATCGAGAGTGGTGGGAGCCCGGCGCGGCGTGGGCTGAGAGCGCGGCCCCGCCGAGCCATCTGGGTGCAGGCCCAGTGGGACGTACAGGTGGCCCCCGGGGACCGGCGCCCCGGCCCGGGCATGAGGCGCGGCGGGGCCGGCAGGAGCCGGAGGAAGAGCCGCCGCGGCTGTTGACCCGGCTGGCCGGGAGCAGGGAGAGATGCGGAGCCGGGCTACCAGCGCCCCCCTCCCAACGCCGCTGCTGCCGCTGCTACTGCTGTTGCTGCTGCTGCCACCGTCGCCACTACTGGGAGATCAAGTGGGGCCCTGTCGTTCTCTGGGGTCCGGGGGACGCAGCTCCTCTGGGGCCTGCGCCCCGGTGGGCTGGCTCTGCCCAGCCTCTGCTTCGAACCTCTGGCTCTACACCAGCCGCTGCAGAGATTCGGGCATTGAGCTGACCGGCCACCTGGTGCCCCACCACGATGGCCTGCGGGTTTGGTGTCCAGAATCGGGGGCTCATATCCCTCTTCCGCCATCCTCTGAAGGCTGCCCCTGGAGCTGTCGTCTCTTGGGTATCGGAGGACACCTTTCTCCACAAGGCACTCTGACCCTGCCTCAAGAGCACCCTTGCTTAAAGGCCCCACGGCTCAGATGCCAGTCTTGCAAGCTGGCACAGGCCCCAGGGCTCAGGGTTGGGGAAGGATCACCAGAGGAATCTCTGGGTGGGCGCAGGAAAAGGAATGTGAATACAGCTCCCCAGTTCCAGCCTCCCAGTTACCAGGCCACAGTGCCTGAGAACCAGCCTGCTGGTACCTCTGTTGCATCCTTAAGAGCCATTGATCCAGATGAGGGTGAGGCGGGTCGACTTGAGTACACCATGGACGCCCTCTTTGATAGCCGCTCCAATCATTTCTTCTCCTTGGACCCGATCACCGGTGCTGTCACCACAGCCGAGGAGCTGGACCGTGAGACCAAGAGCACCCAYGTCTTCAGGGTCACTGCACAGGATCATGGCATGCCCCGACGGAGTGCCTTGGCCACACTGACCATCTTAGTGACTGACACCAACGATCACGACCCTGTTTTTGAGCAGCAAGAATACAAGGAGAGCCTCAGGGAGAACCTGGAGGTTGGCTATGAGGTGCTTACAGTCAGGGCCACCGACGGCGATGCCCCTCCTAATGCCAACATTCTGTACCGCCTGCTGGAGGGGGCTGGAGGCAGCCCCTCAGAAGTCTTCGAGATCGATCCCCGCTCTGGGGTGATCCGAACCCGTGGCCCTGTAGATCGGGAAGAAGTGGAATCCTACAAGTTGATTGTGGAGGCGAGTGACCAGGGCCGCGACCCAGGCCCGCGGAGTTCCACCGCCGTCGTTTTCCTGTCYGTGGAAGACGATAATGACAACGCTCCCCAGTTTAGCGAGAAGCGCTATGTGGTTCAGGTGCGGGAGGATGTGACCCCAGGGGCCCCGGTTCTCCGGGTCACGGCCTCGGATAGAGACAAGGGCAGCAATGCTCTGGTGCACTATAGCATCATGAGTGGCAATGCTCGGGGACAGTTCTACCTGGATGCCCAGACTGGAGCTCTGGACGTGGTAAGCCCACTTGACTACGAGACAACCAAAGAGTATACGCTACGGATACGAGCTCAGGATGGTGGCCGTCCCCCGCTTTCGAACGTCTCTGGCCTAGTAACGGTGCAAGTGCTGGACATCAATGATAACGCCCCCATCTTTGTCAGCACCCCTTTCCAGGCCACTGTCCTAGAGAGTGTTCCTTTGGGCTACCTAGCTCTGCACGTCCAGGCAATCGATGCTGATGCTGGTGATAATGCCCGCCTCGAATATAGCCTGGCTGGAGTTGGGCACGACTTCCCCTTCACCATCAACAATGGCACGGGCTGGATCTCTGTGGCTGCAGAGCTGGACCGGGAAGAGGTTGATTTCTACAGCTTCGGTGTGGAAGCCCGGGACCACGGCATCCCAGCGCTCACCGCCTCGGCCAGTGTCAGCGTGACCATCCTGGACGTCAATGACAACAACCCGACCTTTACGCAGCCAGAGTACACCGTGCGGCTCAACGAGGATGCCGCGGTGGGCACCAGTGTGGTGACGGTGTCAGCCGTGGATCGAGATGCTCACAGTGTCATTACCTACCAGATCACCAGCGGCAACACCCGCAACCGCTTCTCTATCACCAGCCAAAGYGGCGGTGGGCTGGTCTCCCTCGCCTTACCACTGGACTACAAACTGGAGCGGCAGTATGTGCTGGCTGTGACTGCGTCGGATGGCACAAGGCAGGACACAGCCCAGATCGTGGTGAATGTCACCGATGCCAACACCCACCGTCCCGTCTTCCAGAGCTCCCACTATACGGTAAACGTTAATGAAGACCGGCCAGCGGGCACCACGGTGGTGCTGATCAGTGCTACCGACGAGGACACAGGGGAGAACGCCCGCATCACCTACTTCATGGAGGACAGCATCCCYCAGTTCCGAATCGATGCAGACACTGGAGCTGTCACCACCCAGGCTGAGCTGGATTATGAGGACCAGGTGTCCTACACCTTAGCTATCACCGCTCGGGACAACGGCATTCCCCAGAAGTCTGATACCACCTACTTGGAGATCCTGGTGAATGACGTAAACGACAACGCCCCCCAGTTCCTCAGAGATTCCTACCAGGGGAGTGTCTACGAGGAYGTGCCACCCTTCACCAGCGTCCTGCAGATCTCAGCCACCGATCGCGACTCCGGTCTGAACGGCAGGGTTTTCTACACCTTCCAAGGAGGAGATGATGGAGACGGCGACTTCATCGTAGAGTCAACATCGGGTATCGTGCGCACGCTGCGGAGGCTGGATCGGGAGAACGTGGCCCAGTACGTCTTGCGGGCATATGCGGTGGACAAGGGGATGCCACCAGCCCGCACGCCCATGGAAGTGACAGTTACTGTCCTGGATGTGAATGACAACCCYCCTGTCTTTGAACAGGATGAGTTTGATGTATTTGTGGAAGAGAACAGTCCCATCGGGCTGGCCGTGGCCCGGGTCACAGCCACTGACCCAGATGAAGGGACCAACGCGCAGATCATGTATCAGATTGTAGAGGGCAACATCCCTGAGGTCTTCCAGCTGGACATCTTCTCGGGCGAGCTGACCGCCCTGGTAGATTTGGACTATGAGGACCGGCCYGAATACATCCTGGTCATCCAGGCCACGTCTGCTCCCTTGGTGAGTAGGGCTACGGTCCACGTGCGCCTCCTTGACCGCAACGATAACCCGCCGGTGCTGGGCAACTTTGAGATTCTTTTCAACAACTATGTCACCAACCGCTCAAGCAGCTTCCCCGGGGGTGCCATAGGCCGTGTGCCTGCCCACGACCCCGATATCTCAGACAGCCTGACGTACAGCTTTGAGCGAGGAAATGAACTCAGCCTGGTCCTACTCAATGCCTCCACCGGGGAGCTGAGACTGAGCCGGGCACTGGACAACAACCGGCCCCTGGAAGCCATCATGAGCGTGCTGGTGTCAGGTAAGGGACATGCCCAGTGATGTTGGGGTGGGAATAGTCCTTTAGGGAGGTCTTGGCTACCGCTGGAGGTGAAGTGCCATCCAAGAGGAGCTGGTGACCCACCTCTCTACCCTGTAGATAGCTCAGAGGCTGAGAGATCAGGAACCTGGCCTCAGAAGAAACCCCAGGAATCTTGGCAGCTGGCGCAGGCCCCGCCTGCTGCCCCGGGCTGGGCCGGGCTGCTTTGGTTGGCTGCCCCCCTGCCTACCAGACTGTGACGTGGTGGGGGAAGTGTTGCGAGATTGCCCTGACTATGGCTGCCAAGAATTGTGAGAAAAAAAGGGGGGGGCTCGTGGAAGCCTGGAAGGCCCAAGGGCTGCGGGGGCGGAGGGAAAGCCTGGGCTAGGAGGGGCGAGGCACGTTGGCTCCTCGGCACCCTGGCACCCTCATTAGGAAGGTCCTGTGATCTCACACAGCCTTCGGGAGGTCAGAGGGCTTTAGGGACACAGGATTCCAGCAAGGGGGTCAGGACCCTGCCGCCCTCTTCTCTCTCCCTCTGGCTCTCAGTGGAGCTGCAGAAGAGACTGACTTGGACTTTGTCTGGAGCATTCCTTTCCCCTCCAGGCAGGAAGTAAAGCCAGAGCTCATTGTCTCTGTCCAAGCAGACCTCACTGCCCTGAGTTCTTGGTTGGGGTCTGGCTTGGGGGAAGGGCTGTAACAAAGCCAGAGCTTTGGACCTTTGGGGGGGCCCTAGACTCCCCGTGGCTTGTTCTTGGGGTGCTAGGCCTTCCCTGCTGAGCTTGATGGCCTGGTCTCAGGAAACCAGACACGGGGATCAGAGTGCACCAGGACCACTGAGCTTTGAGGCAGAGACGCCAGGGCCCTGACCTGGTGGGGAGAGAACGGATTTCAAAGGGCGTGGGAGCCTGGCCAGAACTCATCCTGGGCATTCCTGCTGCTTGGTCAAGCGCTCAGCCTGCAGATCCCCAGACAGCAGGAGATGGGGAAGGAAAGCAGGACTGGGTGACCGTATGCTATCCTTTTCGTCAGCTCTGGGGATGAGAAGCAAGGCGGAAGCGAGGTAGACTGTTAGCCAAGAACTTTCCCGAGTCTGGGAGTGGGGCTTGGACTGAAGGAGGAAGGGACTGTAACAACTTTTCCAGGGGGGAGGCCAGGCAGCCTTCACGCATCAGGGAAGGGAAGATGGCCTTAGCCCCCCCCCTCCCTGCTCATACTTCTTACTGGACAGGCACTTCCTGGTCCCACCCCTCTGGTGGCTGCAAGGACCCGGGAGAAGGAGCTCTCAGAGGCTCTGAGGTCAGGCTGTAAACCACCTGAAGCTTCAGTTCCCCTCAGGAGAAGGAAGCCGGGGTACCCTCATCTGAGCCTGGCACCTCGGGCAGAAGAACCGCCTCTCCCTCCCTCCCGCCCTCCCTCCACAGCCTTCGGTGGTGAATCTGGCCAGATACCTAGGGGCCGTGTGGAGGATGGCTCTGCTCAGCCCTGCTTCCTCACTGGGGCACACAGCCCCAGTCACAACCCTCGAGGCCAGAGGACCACTGTGGCTGCCTTTCTGCTCTCGTCCCCCTCCCCCATCAGCCCTGACCCTTAGAGTCAGTCACCAAGGCAACCCCAAAGTTCAGGAGGCTGGGTGAGGGGGACTGACGCCCACTGTCCCTTTGTCTTCCTTCTCTGGTTCTTTGTCTCCTCCTTCCCTCCCACCCTGCCCATGGGGACCCTCCTGCACTGCCTGTCTGTCACCTTCTCCCCAGCTCCTGTGTCTCTTTCCCTCTCCTACGCTTCCTCCACTGCTGGCTCTTTTCCTGGGTCTTTGTCTTCCCCCTGTTGGTCTCTGTGTTTAACTCCTGTCTTCCCTCCTTCCCTCCTTCCCTCCTTCCCTCCTTCCCTCCTTCCCTCCTTCCCTCCTTCCCTCTGGCTGCAGCTGCTCCAGCCTGGGCTCAGTGGCTCCTGCAGCCCAAACGGCCCCAGCTGCTACTGTCTTCAGACACAGGAGAACCTGCCCACGGGCCTGCTCACTTCCCAGACAGCAGAGCCTCTGCCAGAGGAGGAAAGTCTGGGAGGCAGACTCTAGCATCCTCGGGTGCAGCTGGCCGAGGCCWAGACCCAGGTGGTATTTCCTGGGTCAGAGCCTACCCCAGCTCTCTCTTCTGTCTGAGAGAGGTCAGGCAATGTGTTGGCCACTCCTGTTCCCAACCTGCCTTTGCACCTGAGGAGTGAGCGACCCAGGCCAAGGCTGGGAAGGACAGAGGAAGGAGAAAGAGCAATGGGTTGGTTGCTGGGGTGGGGACAATAGCAGAGAGGCAGGTGGCCACAGATGGTGGACCAGATGGGAAGCAAGAGACACGCCGGGCGAGGGGCACAGACAGGCCTGGACGGCAACACGCAGGAGTGTTGCTCCCCAGGGCTAGGGGATGGCAAAGATTCTCTTGCTCATTGGTTCAGGAGCACTGTGTGTAGGTAGAGTCCCATGTTGCTTTCTGACTGGAGGGAACATCCCATCCAGAAAACACTGGACTGTGACCTCAGCCCCCGAGCCCGAGTGCACGGAAGCTAAGGAGTCTGATCACCTCAGTGAYCTGTGGGCAGGCTTGAGGGCTTGGAGGACTGTGGCCCGCTGTCTTGGTACCCTGGGCAGAGCAGGGGGAGCAGAGATGAGCAGCGGTCACGGCGGCAGGCTTGTTAGTGACAGCAAGCAGATCACGGCAGTGAGTGCAAGTGCAAGGGCAGGTACGGAGGGGGCCCAGGGCACCGCCGAGACAGGTGCCTGCCTTCAGTGTGCCCAAGGTGGCGGCCACTCCAAGTGTGACATGTACAGAATAGTTCCAAATCTCCACATCTCTCCTGCCTCAGCAACGCTGGCGATCCTCCTGCCTCTGCCTCCCGAGCACTGGTATTGAAGGCGAGCTTCATCACCGTCTAGTTTGCTGCCATGTTTTCAAGATGCTTTTACATACAAGGGATTCCCATCAGCATCTTAGTTTTTACTGAGCACTCACCATGTGGAAGGCATCATAGCAACTAGGAACACCCCCCTCTAACGCTTGCAAGCCATTCCCCCTTCTCTGCTGCCCAGTCTTCATTTTGAATCTAAACAAAGTCCGTTGCCATGTGAATGCGCATTCAGGTGAGCATGGCGCTTGTGAGCACGGGGTGCGTGGGCGGGAGTGAGACTCCGTCGAATGTGTTAGCGCTTAGCTGTTTGTAAGTGTGTGTGCCGCCGAGGGCGAGGCAGGCAGGCCTCTGGGCTCACTCCSAGAGCCAGGTGAGTGATGAATACCGAAGCGGCCCCAGTGCCAGAGGAGAGACCAGCCCAGCGGGACTGGGGCAAAAGCTGCCCAGCCTCTCCTGTTTCTGCCAGATTCCCCACCCCTGCCTACCCTTTCTCCAGCTTGGAGCAGTGTGCGCGGCTGCCACTGACTGCGGGGCTCAGCTGGATGTCTTGGGGTGGGGATCCCAGGCTACCCAGAGTTGGGCGGGAAGAGGGCTCTGTGTTGGAGGCGTTGCTGCGGGGCTAGCAGGCTTGCGTGGACACAGTTATGGAGCCGAGTGCAAGGGAAGCCTGGCACGTCTGGCCAGAGCCATCTTCCACACAACCCACGACAGCATGCTGAGAGGCGAGTTACAGTGAGGTTGAGATGTACAGGGTGAGGGCGGCAGCCTCTCGTGGTACTCTGGGCCCTCTAGAAAAGTAAGCAAGGACAAAGCGCAGTTTTGGAGCAAAGAAACCCAAGGACTGGTCTCGGGGGACAGGGCGTATACTGACTAGGGTGAAAGGCAGAAATGCTGGAGGGCGGTTCATGTGTGATGCCAAGGAGTACTGGGAAAACACGCAAAGAATAGTTTTGAAAACTCTCATTTCCTTAAGCACATATGGGGTAACACCCTCAAAGAGAGACTTGTTCACAGGTGATACATTCACTGGCACCTTTGTGCCATCTAGAAAAAGGTTTTCTTGAGTACCTTGTAGGATATGAGCTGGGTTTTAGCCTACTTGCACCTTCTATTCCTGATGCTTCCTCCTGTGCTCCCTCCTCCCGTGCTCCCTCCTCTTGGTACTCTCTCCTCCTGGTGCTCCCTCCTCTTGGTACTCTCTCCTCCTGGTGCTCCCTCATCTTGGTACTCTCTCCTCCTGGTGCTCCCTCCTCTTGGTACTCTCTCCTCCTGGTGCTCACTCTTCTGATTACTCCTTCGTAGTCCTCCCTGATCCTGATGCTCTCTCCTCCTGGTGCTCCCTCTTCTCATTAGTCCTTCCTAGTGCTCCCTCCCTCTGGTGCTTTCTCCTCCTGGCCCTCCTCCTTCTCATCACTCTTTTTTCCTTGGTGTTCCACACTTCTAATGCTCTCTCCTTACGGTGCTCCCTCTTCTCAGCACTTCTTCCTGATGGTGCTCCCTCCTGCCGATTCTCCCTCCTCCTTGCTCCTTTTTCTTGACTCCTCCCTTGACTATCACACAAGCCTCTCCCCTCCCTTGCTCTAAGCCAGGGTCTTGTGGCTGGGCACATCTGCTTCTGCCTACCCCAAGGCTGATGTCCGTCCATGCTGCTTCTCTTCAGATGGTGTCCACAGTGTGACAGCCCAGTGCTCACTTCGTGTCACCATCATCACAGACGAGATGCTCACACACAGCATCACACTGCGCTTGGAAGACATGTCTCCAGAACGCTTTCTGTCGCCACTGCTGGGACTCTTCATTCAGGCCGTGGCAGCCACGTTGGCCACACCCCCAGATCACGTGGTGGTCTTCAACGTGCAAAGGGATACTGATGCCCCGGGCGGCCATATCCTCAACGTGAGCCTGTCGGTGGGCCAGCCTCCAGGACCCGGGGGTGGGCCACCCTTTCTGCCTTCAGAGGATCTGCAGGAGCGCCTGTACCTCAACCGCAGCCTGCTCACGGCCATCTCAGCCCAGCGAGTGCTCCCCTTCGACGACAACATTTGCCTGCGGGAGCCCTGCGAGAATTACATGCGCTGCGTGTCCGTGCTGCGCTTCGACTCCTCTGCGCCCTTCATCGCCTCCTCGTCGGTGCTCTTCCGGCCCATCCACCCTGTCGGGGGTCTGCGCTGTCGCTGCCCACCAGGCTTCACAGGCGACTACTGCGAGACCGAGGTGGACCTCTGTTACTCAAGACCATGTGGACCCCATGGGCACTGCCGCAGCCGAGAGGGCGGCTACACCTGCCTTTGTCGCGACGGCTACACGGGTGAGCCTAGGGCAGGGACAGTGGGGGCGGCCCTGCAGGGCTGACGCTCTGGGCCGAGCACAAATCAGGCTAATAATGGGGCTGCCTCGTTCCTTCCAGGAGTATAAACTATAGGTGCACCGGCCGTTCTTAGATCCCACTTGCTGTTGGACTGCTGCCTGCTTAGGAAGTCGGAATAAGGAGCCTTATGCTCGCTGTGCAAGCCCACACACCCACACCCACACCCACACTGGCACATGCGCCTGCACACAGACCCACTGAGACTGAAATTGAGGTCAGTCCGGCACCTGGCTTTGAGTCCCCGCGTCACCACTAATAGCTGTGTGAAAACGAGCGAACTGCTTAGCTCCTCTTCCCACAGTATTTAAGATGGAGATAACCAATTTATGTAGGTCAAAAGTTGCTTGTGAGGACTCATGTCAATAATTTGACAGGAAGCCGGGCGGTGGTGGCGCACGCCTGTAATCCCAGCACTTGGGAGGCAGAGGCAGGCGGATTTCTGAGTTCGAGGCC
>BDUI01012184.1:10659-25701 GCA_002335545.1 Apodemus speciosus
TGGAACTCACTCTGTAGACCAGGTTGGCCTCAAACTCAGAAATCCGCCTGCCTCTGCCTCCCAAGTGCTGGGATTACAGGCATGCGCCACCACGCCTGGCCAGTTATTCCATTTCTAACGTGCCTTTCACGCGCACTCTCAGCTGTTATCTACTCTCTCTCTCTCTTTCTCCTTTCCCCCACAGCTGCACCCAGGCCCATTAATACCAAGCAGAATAGACTTCGAGCCAGCCTCCCTACCTCTATATCAAGGGCCCAGGGCAGCTCGCAGTGTTCAGGCACATCCGTGGTTCCATTCAGAGTCTACAACTGCTTCCACTGTGATGTGCAAGCACAGCCCTGAGACCCTGGACAGAATCACAGAATTTCTGAAATTCTGCCTTTGGCTTGAACACGACACTGAAAGACACTTCCCCCCATATAATCCAAAAGTTTTAGGACTTTTAAATATTATTATATTAGATTTATTATAATTTAATTTTATGTGTATTTGCTTGTATATGTATTGCAACGTGTCTGTGTGTCTGTGTGTCTGTGTGTCTGTGTGCTTGGTACCCAGGGAGGCCAGAAGAGGGTATCAGATCCTCTAGACATTGGAGTTACAGATGATTGTGGACCTCCATGTGGGTGCCAGGAATCAAACTCCAGTCCTCTGCAAAAGCAGCAAGTGCTCTTGACCTCTGAACCATCTCCTCGGTCCCAGGATTTTTTGCTTACATCTGTACACCCCGTCACTTAGGACAGCCCCTGGAACATAGTTATAGACTCAGTGTTTGCCATTTTAGTAAGCGAGTCTAAACCTCAGCTCCACTCCCGATTTATAGCATGCCTTAGGAAATCACCATCTGCTTCTCCAGCAGCAGAGAAATTATTGTCTAATGTCAATGCTCCAGCACATTGTTTTTACCCAGAGACAGGCATACCTGGAGGACCTTGGTGTTGAACTCCATTCAGACTGTCAACACAGCAACTGAGGGGCAGCGAGATGGGAAAACAAGAAGTAAACATCAGCCCTGGGACAGAAAACATAAGCTCCGGTGACAACCACCCTCTAACTGACTTTTGCTTGGTTGGACATTTATGTCCACTTTTAAAGTCCTGCCTTGCAGATTAGGCAAAGAGAAGATTTTCTGAATCCTGTTTCATGGTGTAAGTTTTCTGCATGGAGGTCAGCAGGGGGCGTACATGTTCCTTAACTCAGCCTGTGCGGCAGAGACAGAAGCTGATTCTGCACTGGAATAAACACTGAGACACATCAAGGCTCTGCCATTGCCCCTTTTTGACAACATAGAGAATGTTGTAATACGTATATCCTCCAGCAAAAAAATGAACTTGGCAGTAAATGGCACACAGTGAGAACAGTGTGTATAAATCCTTCCGTTGCCACTGAAGAGACCCAGAGACGGCCTAAGACCTACAAGTAAGAAATACTACGGCAAGCCCAAAAGGTGAGCCTGGCTCTCCACAAATCAGAGTCCTTCAAAAGTCCTATTGACAATACCTTGCTCTCTGTCTTAGCTGGGGTGACCATTGTTGTCATGACCAAAGAAACCTAGGGAGGAAATGGTTTATACTTCCATATTGCTGTTCATTATTGAAGGAAGTCAAGACAGGACCTCAAGCAGAGTGAGATCCTGGAGGCTGGAGCTGATGCAGAAGCCATGGCGAAGTCTTGCTTACTGACTTGCTCACTGTGGCTTCTTCAGCCTTCTCATAGAAGCCAGGATCACCAGCCCAGGGATGACAATGGGCTGGCTCTTTCTCCATCAATCACTGATTAAGAAAATGCCCTATAGCTATAAGTTATAGAGGTATTTTCTCAATTGAGGTTTTCTCCTTTTAGATAACTCTAGCTTGTGTCTAGTTGACATGAAACTATCCAGCACACTCTAAACCTCTGCTATCCTTGTAAATGGTAAAACTAGAAGAGACTGCAAGAATACCAGGCACTGTGCATCGATTACCTCTGAAATTAACACAGTCCCTCCTGGATAAAGGAGGTCTGTAAGATTCTAGAAGCTACTTACAGTGCTCAGGAAATTCATGAAACTTACAGRCCTCAGGAATCAGAGAAAGATGTAAGATGCTCATGGTCTCGAAGGTCTCTCTCTGCTTGAGGTCCTGTCTTGACTTCCTTCAATTCCAGATCATTCACAGTGTCTGACTTCAAATCCAGGTTATTTCACTGAGCCTTTGACTGGATGTGGGAGATGGTCTTTAAAAATAACTCATTGGATCAGAACATGGCTTCAAAATCAAGCTCTTGGAAGGAAGATCGGAAGTTAAAATCCAGGCTCAGCTACATGAAACCAGTAAGAAAATTATTATTTTCTTAATAATAATAATAATAATAATAGGATGATTAAACTCTTGGTGTCTAAAATTAGCCTTTATGGATGGGATCAGGCACTACGATACTTTTGCTCAAAAGATGAGAGAAGGGAGGAGGGAAGGGTGGAGCCAGAACAGAATAAAAGAAAGAAGGAAGTAAGAAAGTAAAAAAGAAGTGGGGAGTGGCTGAGGATATGAATGAAGGTCCCCATGGTCTGGTCTCCAGACAGCCTCTGCCTCTCCTCCAGGCAGACGCCTTCCTAGCAACTGAAGCTACACCGCATTGTTTGAAGTGCTCATTTTTTTTTCAAACATGAAGGATGAACTCACTCCCAAGACAAAAAGCATTTCCTCACAGGGCTCAGATAAATCAGAATTCAAGGACAGGAGAGTCAAGGGTGAGCAATCCCTCAAAACCCATCCGCAGGACAATTAAGCATTGTCAATAGCTCTACTGGCTTCTGAAGGGCAGGCTTGGAGAACCTTGGAGACAGCAGCCAGGAGAACTCTTGGAACCCCCACATTCAAACATTTCACTTTGCAGAAGATTTAGTCCTGAGAGGAAGTACAAGAGTCACACGTGAATGTTCGCAGATGGCAGGGAAATGGAGCAAGCTGCGGTAGGTAAGCGGGGTTAGAGATGTCACAGCAGACAGGGACTTTCTTAAGAATGGAATAGCAACGGAAGAAACACCGATGGGTGAAAGTAACATTTGTCCTCAATAACGAGCGCAGGAGTAAGGACTCCAGCAGACTGGACACCCCTTGCCTCTCAACACCACTTGCTACCCAGCTCCACCTGGTCGCTGTTGTAGACCGACGGGAGTACGACTGTTTTCTGGGGACTTTTAATATGGACTGGGGACTGGGGGTGTGTCGCAGCTGGTAGAGAGCTTGCCTACTATCCACAAAGCCCTAGGTTCAATCTTCAGCACCACATAAACGAGCACGGCGGCACATGCGGTAATCCCAGAACTAGGGGTGGAGGCAGGAAGAGCGGAAGCTCCAGACTCTCCTTGGCTAATAACGGACTTCAAACCCAGCCTGGAATACGAAAGACCCTGTTGCCATTTCGACAGACAGATGATAGATAGATAGATAGATAGATAGATAGATAGATAGATAGATGGATGGATGGATGGATGGATGGATGGATGGATGGATGGATGGATGGATGATGGATGGATGATGGATGGATGGATAGATAGATAGATAGATAGAYAGACAGACAGACAGACAGACAGACAGTACATTGAAAGAGTTAAAATGCTGTTTTTTTAAATGATGTCACCTAGCTAAGGACAGGATCTTTGTCTCCCATTTGCCCTCTCATCTCAGGCACCGTGCATACTAAAGAAAGGTTCTCCTGACAAGCCCTAAACTCCGGTTTTCACCTAAATGCCCCCTTCTTTTGTGACCTCACAAAATACACTTTTCTCTGCATTGTTTTTCATCTGAAATACGAAAAGGAGGAGGGGGGAGAATGAGGAGGGAAGAGGAGAGGGAAAGGGAAGAAGGAAGAGAAGGAGGAGGAGGAAAGGAGTGAACCTATCAGATTTCATTAGATGTTATCTGGGTTTCTGAGTCTATACAGAAGGAAATTGGCACGGCATCATGGGACAATCATGATCTCCAGAGGCTGTGCCTGAGTGACACCTGCATCCCACACACACTCCTGTCCCACTGGAACTTCAAACGTGTCCACGGGGGACACAAATGTCTACCCTCCCTGCCGGCCTCTCCCCACCTSGAAACCAACTGCCCAAGTTTTCAAAACTCCACCCTCATCCAAACACAAACCCTGTCTATTCTAGTTCTTTTTCATCTCTTAGCTCTGTTCACTTCTTTCCATCCAAAGCACCTTCCTCCCAGGCTAGAGGACTTCCCCCACATTGCATCAGCCTCCCTCCCTCTCCCTCCTCCCTCTCCCTCTCCCTTCTCCCTCTCCCTCTCTTTGTTCTCAGCTCTCCTTGGTCCATCCTTCATAGCACAGCCAGAGTTTCCTCCATAAAACACAGGTGCCCAGTTTAAAACCCTGATTGGAGGCGTGGCCCACCGGAAGGAATGCATGTTTGTGCTGTAAACCTGTCCAAAAGTTATCACTAGGGAGGTCTTGGGCCTGCGGGAGAATCAGCAAGTGATGCTACAGATGTATTGATAATGGAATCGCAGTTAAACTGCCTCTGCCTGCTGTGTTTGTTCCCGCAGACTGCTGTGGCTCTCAGATTTGCTCGGAGAAGCAGAGATTTGTAACACCAAAGCACCGAGAAGGGATGACTGAGTTCTCCACTGCAAAGGGGACATCTATATCACTCACGCCAAAGCCCAGAAATATTTCAGAGGAGAAGAGGGAGGGCTGTAAGAGCCGGAGAGTGGAGAGGAGTGTTATAAAACGCTGTCACCTGAATATGATGCGGCTGTTACAGTTATGAACACTCAGAGACGGTGACACCTGCAGAAGACATGCACACAAAAGAGAGATGAATGTGGGGACGTGGCTAAGAAGAAGGGACTGAGCAGGGGCGGGAGGAGGAGTCAGAGGGATGACAACAGACAATGTGATCACTGTAGAATGCACACACAACAGGGAACTCAACATCTTAAGCCTGCATTTGCCCTTGTGGTAAAACCCAAACTCCTTGTATGATTTGCTTGGGCGTGTCTGTGGCAGAGTGCCTGACAGAACAAATTAACTGGGGGAATTTATTTTGGCTGACAGCTTCAGATGACTTTTGTCTATCACAGTGGGAAAGGTGTGGCAGTGTTCATGTGCTGGGAGCCGTGTGGTGGGAGTCCCCGGCTGTATGATGACCAAGGAAGTGGAGAGAACAATCGAAACCCAGCTGGGCTAGCCTCTTCAAAGGCCCACCCCTAGCCACCTTCTTCAGCCAGCCAGCTCCCACTTCCTGAAGGGAAATGTTTAAACCACGAGCCAGAGGCCATTCAAACCGTAACACCCTTTAACCCACGACCCAACGTGCAGGGGCACCTTACCGTTGACCTTCCTTTCTGCCAATCAGGACTCAACGTCACAGGAGAGTACATGGTCAGCTGACTGAAATCCAGTAGTGGGCTTACCCCCACTGGCTTGTGACAGAATTGGCTTGGGTCCCCTTTAAAAGTTCCATTGGGACTTTACACCAGACCTGTTCCAAAGGAGCAGTATCGGGGGACCTTTCCGTCCACGTTGGTGGTCTCAGACTCTACCCTGAAGAAAAGAAACTAGCTTACCAATGAGTACCGGCACCTTGCGTTGTTTGGTCCCTAACAGCCAGTACACTGTTTTATGAATGGATGAGTTAATGAATGGATGGATAGATGGATGCCAGGATCATCCCATGACTCTGCCACTTTCTAGCTACGCGTCTACAGTGAAGGTGCCCTCACTTCCTGCACCTGTCCTTACAGGCAGTTGTGGGTTGCGAGGGGAAATTAAATTCGAGGTGCAAAAGTGTTTTAGGACCTATAACATCTGAACGGAGACATCAGTTGCTACCCATCTTCTCTGTGCTTTTGTTTCCTGGCCTGGTTCCTACTCCATAGCCTTAAAGAATGAGTTAAGTGATTTAGCATATGCAATGTGCCTTAAATGGTACCTCACACCCTGCAAGCATTATCAGATGGATGTGGGGAAACAATGAGTGAGCTTTGCAGCCCTCTGGGATGCAGGGTGTGCTGAACATTTGCTCATTTCGGATTAACCAGGTCTTGTTGGTTCTGACAGGATTGTCAACTGCGGGGGCATCTATTCTCCTGGTCCTGAGAAGTAGAAACAAGAGTAGATTGTTAGGTTCTCGTGCATCCTGGGGGATCTTATTCACCCTCCAGACCTCAGGCTCTGCCCAGCTTGCAGCTTTGCAAGCTAGGTTCTTCGGACCCCCTCCACCTGCGAGCTTCCTCGCGACGTTCCTGGGCACTGGTCATCTCCGTGCCAAGTCCTCACTGCCAAGGACTATGCACTGTTTCAGACCCAGAGAACAGTCAGGCCATAGTCACTGTGAGACGGCTCACAAGGCATTTCTCTTCCCTGGGCCTCAGTTCCCCACGCTCAAAGTGGAGGACCCCGCGGCGTCCGGTGCTTGCCCCCAGTCTGGGGCAATCAGCAGAGCCTCTAGGGGCCTCAGAATATCGATATGGTTCACAGGGGCTTCACTAGACTTTAAAGGCAGACATTGGGGAAGCTGTGGCCTGAATGGCCTCTGGGGAACCTTTCAAATAAAAAAAGACCAGGGATCCAGTATCTCTGTGATAAGCCGCCCTGTAGAAAACCAGTTTGGGCTCATGTCTCACTATCCTCCACATCCAAGAGGAAAACTCCATGATCCGGTTATTTTTCTCTTGCTGTGATAAGGCAAGATGCCCAAGGCAACGTACAGATGAGTTATTATTTACAGTGCCACGGGTAAGAGCCCATCCTGGTGGGAAGGCCTGGCAGCAGGAACAGGAGAGCAAGAGGTTACTGGTCAACCACACTCACCAAACAGAGAGAGCCCCAGAGCTCTCAACACCTGCCCCCAGTGACACTTCTTCCAGCAAGGCCATCCTTCCTCTTCTCCCCACAAACAGCACTACCAGCTGGGGGCCAAGCTTGCCAATGCCTGAGCCTATGGGGACATTTTTTTTCCTATTCACACGACCACCCTCCGGTAGCCTCCACATATTAGCATAGAATTCAGATACTTTCCCAGATCCTTGCACATTCTAGCTCACGAACCCTCCCCTTCCTTGTCTCTCACTCTTATTCCTGATAGAAAGAGGTCCACCCTTGACACTCTGAATGACCACTTCCTGTTGCTGCTCAGATGAGCTCTCCCCTTCGGAGATTTTCTCTGGACACCTAGTGAGACCTGTGCCTTCCCACCTCCATCAAGCCTGCCTCTTTTCTTCTCTTCTCTTTCTTTCTTTCTTTCTTTCTTTCTTTATTTATTTCTCTCATTCATTCATTCATTTATCTATTTTAGTATATAATATTTTTTCTTTTTCTTTTCTTTTTTTTACACTCCAGATTTTATTCCCCTCCAGGTCCACCCTCTGACTGTTCCACATTCCATACCTCCTTCCCTGCCCCCTTGTCTCCACGAGGATGTCACCCACCCTCACCCCACCCTCACCCCAGCCCCACCCCCAGCCCCACCCCCAGCCCTAAACTCCCTGGGGCCTCCAGTCTCTTGAGGGTTAGGTGCATCTTCTCTGACTGAACCCAGACCCGGCGGTCCTCTGCTGTATGTGAGTTGGTGGCCTCGTATCAGCCTGTGTATGCTGCCTGGTTGGTGGCCCAGTGTCTGAGAGATCTCGGAGGTCCAGGTTAATTGAGACTGTTGGTCCACCTCCAGGGTCTCCCTCCTCCTCAGCTTCTCCCAGCTTTTCCCTAATTCAACCACAGGGGTCAGCAGCTTCTGTCCACTGGTTGGGTGGGAATATCTGCATCTGACTCTCTCAGCTGCTTGTTGGGTCTTTCAGGGGGAAGCCTGCCTCTTTTCTTTCTCTCTTTTGCCCTTGCCATGGTCAGATTTGTCTTGCTGTCTGTTGCTGTAACCAGATTCATGGCTGGCGGGCGTGCCCCCTCCACTGGAGTGTACGTCCTTTGAGAGCAGCGAACCTGGCTGTTGGTTAATGCAGACCAGCCCTGAACAGCCGCAGGGCACTCAGAGTAAACCCACAGGAAAGCATCTAGTAGTTACCACAGTGTGTAAGAAAGCCCAAACAATAAACAGAAGACAGCTTCGATTCTCACTTAGCTGAGCAAGTTTTGGTTTTCCCTTTGGTTGGTTGGATCAGGTTGGGTTGGGTTTTATGTTTGTTTGTTTGACTGTCTTGTTTTACTTTCTTTTGTTCTCTTTTTAGACAGGGTCTCACGTAACCCATGCTAACCTAGAATTTATTATGTAGCCAAGGCTGACCTTGAATTCCTGATGCCCTGCCTCTATGGCCAGGGTGCTGGGATTACCATGCTGGGCTCTGAGTGGGTATTTCTGACGTACTATGAGATCAGGAACCAAGTAACTTAGCTGGCCAAGGTGGTGCTGGCCATACTCTAAGGCTTCCTCCAATCCGTAAGGAAGAGGGGCAGGGTGGGGGTGGAGTGGGGGGCAGGGTTGCACCATGCACACTCCAACTGTGCACACCACAGTGATCTATCCCTAGCTAAGGTTCTCTTCTGAGGAAGATGGCTAATGACCTTGGTCATCCTTTTACTCTTCAGGCTTACAACTAAGAAATATAACTCCAGGAGTGGTCACCGGTCTCTGGAAATCCATGATTCATACAAAAGCTGTGCTTTTTTTACTTTTCTCTTTCTACTACCGTAATGCCAGGCCTAGCACCATATTCTTAACATTATTAGCGGGGTGTGTGTGTGTGTGTGTGTGTGTGTGTGTGTGTGTGTGTGTAAAACATCAGGACACTATTTTTTAGTCTCTTAATACGATCCACTTTGTTGGGTTTGATGTTTGGATAACGCCTAACTTTTATTGAGAGATCCCATCAAAAGAAAGTTCCTGAAGTTCATTCACCTACTAGATTGTAGGAGCCTTAAACAGTGACCCACAGTGATAACGCTGCTACAATCACCGGCGACGCAAACCCTAAAGGCTCTCTCTTCAGAAAGCACCAAAGTCCAAAAAGCTGGGGACACCTCCACTTCTTTACAGAAGTGAGTGAAGAAARGGGACCAGACAGGACGTGTGGGCTACAAAAGCAGTAGCCTACACTGCCGGTCRGGTGGATCTATTTCTTCCCAATGCCACTCATTTAAAAAGAATTCACTGCGTACCTCATGTTTGTCAGACAGACAGACACCTAGACTATGTCAATAATACAAACAGATAAATATGCTCGCCCATGTAAACCCTATATTCCAGTGAGAAAAGATGGACATTAAATAGTGACTTTATTGGGAGCTGGAGAGATAGCTCAGTGGTTAAGGATATATGCTGCTCTTACAGAAAACCTGAGTTCAGTTCTCAACACCCGTTTCAGGCAGCTCACTCCTTAAGGGACCTTAACTCCAACCCCAGTGGGATCCAACAAAGGGATCCGGCCTCTTCAGGTACCACACACATGTGTGCATACCCACACATACACATGGTTATATGTATTTTGTATTATAATGATGAGTATATACATAATTGTAAGTCATAAAAATTGCAAAATTTAAGTGACTCTGTCTTAGTTAGGGTTTCCTAACCAAGGAGACACAACGACCATAGCAACTCTCATAAAGGAAAGCATTTCATTAGAGCTGGTCCAGTATCATCACGGCGAGATCTGTGGCAGCAACCAGGCAGATATGGCGCTGGAGAAGGAGCTGAGAATTCTACATCTCCATCTTCAAACAGCAGAGCACTGTGTGCCACAGTGGGTGTAGCTTGAGCATGTGACACTCCAAAGCCCCACCCTCACAGTGACACACTTCCTCCAACAGGGCCACGCCTACTCCACCAAGACCACACCTCCTAACAGTGCCATTCCCTATAGGCCAAGGATTCAAACGCGTGAGTCTGTGGGGGCCGTTCCTATTCAAACCACCACAGACTCTATTAAAGAAATCACCTGATTTATAATGCAGAAATTTACTCATCTAGAACATATTATAAAATCTAAGAAATGCAAATGAGATATTGACTCTTACAATATAGTTTATAAACAAGTGGTGCAATGTGCTAGAAGGTAAAAATAAACCGATGCAAAAGAAAGAAATAGAGGCAGATCAGAACAGCCAAAGGGGGCAGGAAGGGCTTGGGAGAGAGAGCAGTCATGGAGGGTTCGCCTCGCTGAGAGCAAAACCCGAAGAAGGTGAGTTACAGCTACAAGGTGGCTGCTCTCCTTCCTTTTTAGCTTCCAAGATGATCGACCCGAATCTGAGCCTTGGGGGTCCCTGAGATCTACGCAGTCACTGCCCTTTCTCCCTTGAAGAAATACAGCGGCTGCGCACAAGGCTCCCAGTACCAAGCTGTATTCAAACGCTGGCTTTACCGCTTTCAAGGTACATGGCTTCGTGGTGGTGTTCCATTCCTCTGAGTCCCGGTTCCCTGCTTCAAGCTGGAGATATTAATAGGACCTACGTCACAGGGCTCTTTTCAGGACTTAGTGAGATAGCACAGGTGAATTCCTTGGCACACAGGAAGAACTCAATAAAATCAGCTGTAATTACTGAGCCTCACTCCAGTCTCTCAACGTTTATTTACATTTTCCTCGGTCCGGGTTCTTTACCCTTACTGATATTTTAACATTGTTTATGGTTTCTGCTTCTGTGGTAAGCCACCTCAGATCCTTTGTGGATTAGGGTAGGTTATAAATAAGTAAGTAAATAAATAAAATCTGGACAGGAGAATATTCACACAGAAGCAAAACATTTCATTACCAGCAGACGGAATTGCAAGTGAGGCCAAAAGCAAGAAATATTGATTCTAATTCCTAAGAGTCCATCAAAAGCCACTCCAAGACATCCTCTGGTTTCTCTTTGACCATCTTTGTCCRCCCTCCCTCCCCTCTCCTTTCTCTTCCCTCTCTTCTTCTTTCCCAAACACTTCTTCCTCCCTCAAAACAGAGCAAATGAGTCACACAAAATGACTCAGTAGCCCCCCAAGTCCTCCCAGCCTCCTACCAGCTTCAGAGCACGAGCCTCACAGATCTGCTGTTCCTCCCATTAGAAGAGAACATAGGAAACAGGAGGGGTCACTTTCCATGTTGACAGGAAGAAGGCTGGCTTCATGAACTACCAGACATAGGCTGGACCCTTTCGGGTCAATAGCGACTGAGTCACTGAGCTGGGGGTGATGACATGAAGGTCCCTGAGGTCCTCAGTGCCCCTAATTCCTGATTGGCAGTAATAATAACTCCCAAGGTGCTTGTGTAGACAAAAAGACAGAATTCGGGACTGCAACACATTATTTGCAAAGTCTTCCATGAATGTTGACTGTACCAAAGTAAGCTTCGAGGGCCAAAAGTCTTCATAAGGGTGGACGTGGCAGACACAAGGCAAGCAAGCCTGTTGAGATATATCCCTACTTGATAGAGACCCCGGCAAGAAGCAAAGGAGAAAAATCATTTGAGCCCTAACTACTATTTTATTTTATTTTTAATTATGTGCATGTCTGTGCCAGTGTGTGCCATGGGAGTGCAGGAGCCTGTGAAAGCCAGAAGACGGTGTTGGATCCCCTAGAGCCGGAGCTACAGATGATCGTGAGCACCTCTGATGTGGGTGCTGGGAACCGAACTCAGATCCTTTGCAAGAGCACTGTGTGCCCTCAACCACTGAGCCACCTCTCTAGCCCCGGAGCCCCTGCTCTGAGATGGGCTTTGAGGGGTCTTCCTTGCGTCTCTCTTTAAGATGGGCATCAGCAGCTACAATGACAGCCAGGAATGAGCTCTGCACAGAGCACGGGGAGTTCAGGAGGCAGCCCTGCCCCTCCCCCCCCCCTCAGGGGGAAGACTAATCTCCACCACAGAGCACCACAGCAGGACTGACAGAAACCCTCTAGGCCCAGCTGTGCCTCCTCTGCACTGACAGAGGATGAACCTGGGCTTGGCTGACCCTGCAGTGAGACCCCCCAAGTCCTCCTTCTCTTTCCCTTTCCCTTTCATCTGCCACCCCTCCCCCAGAGCAAAGGCCCCCTATCCTGTGAGCTTGGACTTTGGAACTGGCTAGAGCTTCATTTGAAGAACACACCTCTTACGTGACCTCTTAAGTTATGTATTCTCTCTGGTCCCTTCAAACTACTGGCATGTCAGAAATGTCCACCCCTCACCAAAGTAGCCACAAAGATTAAATAAAGCAACACAGTGGGAATACACAAAGCGCTGACCAGTACATAGTAGGCACTCAGTAGCGCTAGTCACTTTAATGACACCTGGGGAAGCTCAGGCCGATGTTGATACACTGTGCTGCTGATACACTCAGGGAGGGGCAGCAGGTCCTCGAACATGACCACTGCATTCCTGGGCAGCCAGCAGTAAGTCCTGGTTGTCACACTGCTTTCTTCCTCCCCACTGCCTGGAAAGGAAATTCCTAGAGGGTAGGCGGGCCTTCAGACACATACTGATGGATCCTTCTATGCCGGGAACCAAGGAGAGCAAAGTCACTGTCTGGAGGTCTAGAGTGCATGGGGGGGGGGTGGCGGGGCAAGGAAAGCCCATCACAGCTGATAGAAAGTAATGGGGGCTGAGCATCTCTGGAAACACAGCTTTAGCTGTCCCTCGGATGAAATGTAGGCTGTCGGATAAAGGACTGACATTTCTCTCAGACCACCACATAGAGTGGCCAGGGGGGTTCCAAGGAGGAGGTGACACTTGATGTTGAAAATTGCGCAAAGCTTGGGAACTGGCGGGGGGGGGGGGGGGGGCCGCGGGGGAGGGGGGCTGGCATTCCAGGCTAAAGCAAAGCGCCATTGATGACCTAGAGACGGGAGAACAGCAGTTTGGTGACAGAGGAAAACTGCAGGGCAGCATAAGAAACCCGGAGCACCTCTGGGTACACAAAATGAAGGTTATAACTACCATAGGAAACCAGGCCTACAATCCTAACTAGGAGAATCACCTCGTGGAAGTAGCACGTTAAAGAGGTAATGGGAGAAAGGAAAGCCATGTGGTTTTCTGGAGCGGAGAGATTTCCAATAAAGGTCCTGGGGCCTGAGAGGCTGCCATCTTGATTATGGCAACAAACTGGGAGGAAGGAGTGAAAGGCAGGAAGTGAAGTTAGAGCCTTAAAGGACCCCTGGTCGCGAAGACCCTCCCGGGCTATATAACGGGCGCTTTGGCTTGCCCTTGAATGCAATGGCCATCGGCTGTGGGGGTTCTGACAAAGGATAGATGTAACCTCGTGCGCGTTTCTTTCTTTCTTTTCTTTTCTTTTCTTTTTCTTTTCTTTTTTCTGGTGCGCGTTTCAAAAGGATCGCTTGGACTGCTCTGTAAAGAAACAGCTGCAGGTGGCCGAGAATGGAAGCCTAGTGAAAAGGGYACTGCGGAAATTTAAGCTACGGAGGAGAGCAGTGGCTGGAACCATTCTTTTTAGTAGCCGCGTGCTGCTTCTCATCTTCGCCGCGTAAAACTGCTGCGTGTGCAGTCCACTGCCCCACAGAGCCTGCAGTGGGGTGAAATTTCAGGAACCAGCCCCGGAGAAGGTAAGGTGGGCAATATGCCACACCTGGGTGGCCTTTCGAACCCTGGTGCCCACATGAAAGCAAAGCAGATGGGTGCCTGCCCCGCGGCCTAAGTCAGGAGAGCCAACCCGGATGGAGAGAGAGGTGTCCACCTGCTCTTGCTCAACAGAGACAGTAAAAGAAGGAGTGGGAAGTAAGGCGCCTCCTCCGAGTCCTGGAACAGGTCCTGAGCTCCCGGGTATGCAGTGCTTCGCGGGTACAGGTGCCAGCATCCCGGCAGGAAGCGCTACAGCATCCCCCTGTGCACGAACACTCCCACCCCAGTGCTGACCCCTTTGTCTAGCTTGCCTCTACCCTCATCTATCTGTCTGTCCGTCCTGCTCCAGATAAAATGTGTACAGCCCTAGTGGGGTCCCTCTGGCGGTTGCCGTAGTCGCGCAGCCCCGACCCGGGGCTCCTGAGAGAAGAAAATCATGAATGAAATGGATGCAGCGCTCCCACTCCCCCGCCCTCTCTGACCAAGCAACCTTGGCATGGGGGGCGGCGCCTGTGGGGACTCTGCGCAGAGTTAAGGCTGGTGAGGGGGGCACTAGAGATGGGATCCGATGTTAAGGGTCTGTGGTCCGCCCCCCTAGAGCCCTAGGCGATGCCGGAGCTCCCCACCCCCACCCCGCCAAGCCCGCGAGCCCTGCGCAATTCCCGGGGAGCGGCGCAAGCCCGTCCGGGGGCGGGGCGGAGCCCGGGCTGGGGGTGCCCAGCAGACACGGCAGCTGTACCCGCGACTCTGCAGTCCAGGCGCATTTGGTGGGGCGATTGGGCAGGGAGCACGCAAGGAGAGCGGGACTGAGGGCTCCGCGGACAGACCGACAGACGGACGCCCCCGCACACGCAGACGCACCGAGCTCCGCACGGCCCCTGTCACACACAGACAGGGACACACGCAGACACGCACACTCGCGCGCTCACATCCTCCCGCCAGCCTGCTTGTCCGCCGGCGCCTGGAGCTCGCTCTGGCCGGTAAGTGCGGCGCCTTTGTGTGAGAAGCCGGGAGGCATTGGTACGGGGTCCACTCTGGGGCGGCGGCRAAAATGACATCTCCTCCAACCCACCGGACCCAGGGGCCCGAGTCCGCCCCCGCCACGCCCCCCGTAGGGCGCCCCAAAGACTTGAAGTGGGGTCCCCAATGCAGGGGAGGGGGCTTGTGGCTGGGGRCCATGGAGGGAGTGGTTGCCACTCCCCGTGCTCTTGCGTGGTTCCAAGGAGGGATCTAGATAGTGGTCCAGGTCCGAGCTTCTGCGGCCCAGACTGGTGTGCATCTCAGCTGCAGCGCCTCTCCGGGAGTCTGAACCACGGAAGGGTGATGAAATGGTAGCTAGCCAGCTAGCTGGTCGCCAAATTGTGCCTTCCCCAAGACCCTTTAGCCATCACCACTCGCTTCCAAAATAGAATCCCGGTGCATTTCCCCTCCCCCCCCCACCCCCAGTATATTGCTTTTTTTCCTGGAGGAGGCCCAGGCTCCAGCAAAGCTTGGGTCAGAATTCTCATCAAGGATCAATTAGAGAGTGGAGTGGCATCTTAGGACCAGAAGGGGAAAAAAGAAAAAAAAAAAAAAA
>BDUI01012187.1:10323-21479 GCA_002335545.1 Apodemus speciosus
CCCTCCCTCCTTTATTCTCATCCCCATCCTCTCTTTTCTTAAGGATCCCCCAAGCTCTTCCTAATATTTGGCTGTTGGTCTCTACATCTGTTTATATGACTTTCTGAATGAAGACTCACTGGTGACTTTATGCTAGGCAATTCTCTGTAAGTACAGCAGAATATCATTAACAATGTCAGGGATAGGCTTCCTCTCAGAATATCTCTCAAGCTGGAGTGGTCATTGTTTGGCTGTTCCCACAATTACTGCACCACTTTTTCCCCAGCACATTTTGCAGGCAGGACAAACTGGGTTTTGAAGTTTTGGTGACTGACTTGGTCTCCTAATATCTTCACTGAAAACTTTTTCCTGATTACAGGAAATGATCCATTCAGGCTGCTTATTCCTCATTATTAGACATCTTAGCAGGGTCACTTTCATAGATTCCTGAGAGTTTCCATTATGCTAGAGTTCTAGGCTTGTAACAAAACTTTTTTTTATAAATATTTCTTTATGTTATTATTTTAATTTATCTACATTTCAAGTGTTATCCCCTTACCCAGTCTCCCCCTCTCCAGGAAACCCTCTCCCCTATCCTACCTACCTCTGCTTCTATGAGGTTGTTCATAATTTAATTACATTTATTTTATTTTATTTCAAGACAAACATGTGTCAGTGTCTGTGTGCATGTGCCTGCGTGTGTGTGTGCGTGTGCGTGTGTGTGTGTGTGTGTGTGTGTGTGTGTGGGTGTGTGTGTGGGTGTGTGTGTGTGTGCATCAGAGGACAACTTATGACACTTGGTTCTCTCCTTCTACAACACTGATGATGATCATCAACCCTTAACCACTGGGCAATATTGCTGACCCAGTTACTGAAAATGTAAGGAGGAAAAAGGGTACAAACATAAACAATATAAAATCATCTTATCTAAGAAAAATGATTTTTATCACAGCTAAGTATGAACTTTGATCTTTGTTAAACAAAGTGGTAATTTCAGCATGCAGATTCTCCGACTCTGAAAACAGTCTAATGTATTCAACCATTGGTCACTGTCTGAAGAAACTCAACTTTTCTGTAGTTTTTGCAGTTTCCAACAAATAGTGCATCAGCTTTGCTGAAAAACTAACAAGAAACAAATATATTAGAAGGATAGTATTTGACATATTATTTATTCTGCAAAATGAGTGATACCCCACAGTTATGGGAAAGTGTGTTTCTCCTTAATGTGATTCAAATGGTCTGGTTATAAAACCTAAATTCAGATTACTGTTTTATAACTGGACCAAGCAACTGATTTTATTCACTTTGCTGCATGGGAATTATTGTGAAACATGAGTAATTAAACCTCATCCTATTGAACATTTTACAGTGATTGTTATTTACAAAATTCAAATGACTGACTTGCTCTGTTCCTGTTAAATAATATTGACAGGAGACAAACAGCTGGACAAATTCCCAACAGTGGGTGAGTGTGTGTGTGTGTGTGTGTGTGTGTGTGTGTGTCTATGTATCTTTCCATTTGAAGTTAAGTGTAAATTATATCATTTCACATATACCTTAAAATATTTAGAGTCAGGAGATTAGAAAATGTGATCATAACAAATGTTGATTGAATGGAGTTTCAATATGTCAGCCTCAGAATGTACTTCCATTAACAGTTTACAGCAATCCTGTCAGCACATGAATACATGTTCATTTGCCTTTTCATTTAAGTCAAAAATATTTTGTAGACTAGCTAATTTCTTTCAGGGCCAGGTAATGTAGTAATTTGTATATTATGACTAGGTTCAGAAGAAATCCAAAGGCGATGTCCCTTGGTAAAACAAATTTTTGAAATGAATTCAAAGTAAGCTATGTTTGGCCTTAAAGTAAAGACAATAATCTATGAATAATATAAAAGGCAATAATTTATGAATAGTATAAAGAAAAGTTTTTCTTTGAAAAACTTTATGTTTTTCAAATAAAGTATGTGTACTGGCAGGTTTGGGTGTCAACTTGACAAAAGCTGGAGTTATCACAGAGAAAGGAGTCTCAGCTGAGGAAATGCCTCCATGAGATCCAGGTGTAAGACATTTTCTCAACTAGTGATCAATGGGGGAGGAACCCTTGTGGGTGGTGCCATTCCTGAACTGGTATTCTTGGGTTCTATAAGAAATCAAGCTGAGCAAGACAGGGAAAACAAGCCAGTAAGTAACATCCCTTCATGCCTTTGAATCAGTTCCTGGTTCCTGATTTGCTTGAAATCCAGTCCTGACTTCATTTAGTTATAACGTGTAAACTGACATATTGAATCTCCATTCAATCAACATTTGGTATGATCACATTTTCTAATCTCCTGACTAAATATCTTTAAGGTAGGTGTGAAATAATATAATTTACATTTTACTTGAAATGGAAGTACAAATACACACACATACAGACACACAGACACAGACAGACAAACAGACAGACAGACAGACACACACACACACACACACACACACACACACACACACACACACAAATACTCTTGGGAACTTGTCCAGCTGTTTACCTTTCCTCTCCAACCTGCTTCTTAGTCATGATGTTTGTGCCAGAATAGAAACCCTGACTGAGACAGTATGTGAGATACCATGTTTATTTATAGATGTGTGCCTGCATGTTTCATGACAACTTAACACATGAATTAGTGCCAAATAAGAAGGATGCTCAATTTACAAAACCCCTGTTATATTGAGTTGTAAAAAAGCATGTAGGGCATTTTCTTAATTACTGATTGATATTTCAAAGGCCCCCATCCCATTGAAGATGATATGACAACTGGGCAGGTAATCCTGGTTGTTTTAATAAAGTATATTGTTTAAGACATAGAAGGTAAAACAGCAAGCAGAACTCCTTCTTGGATTCAGAAAGAGCTTAGCTCCAAGTTTCTTCCCTGTTTGAGTTCCTGTCCTTCTTTTAGGAGGAACTCTGAAGTGTGAGAGTGAGCAAAACAAACAATTTTCTACCCAAGATATTTTTAATCATGGTGTTTCCTGACAGCAATAGTATCCCTAAGACAGAACAGGATATTAGGTCTCAAAATTTTGATTTATATTTAAATTTATTTATTAACCTCTCTCTGTCTCTCCCTCTTTTTCTTCCTCCCTACCTCCCTCTTTCCCCCTCTCTAATTCTTCTCTATCCTCCTCTCTGTCTCTCCAAAGCTCATTGTGTGTGTGTGTCTCTGTGTGTGTGTGTGTGTGTGTGTGTGTGTGTGATACCTATGTGCAGAAGAGACCCACAGATCCCAATGATTTGTAGTTACAGATAATGTTGAGATAGCTTACATAGGTATCAGAAACTAATATTGGGTTCTCAGAAAGAGAGGCAAGTACTCTTAACCATTGAGCTGTTTCTCTATCCTATATTATATCTTATAAATAATATTCCTTAATAATAGAAGATAGATGGTTTAGGGCTTATAATAATCTTTTGATATTTTCTAATTATATTTGTTGGCTATGCATGACATAGCAACTCATTTTGTTCAACCACAGCCTTTTACTACATTCTTCATAGGTTCTATTGAACTAAACAAGATAACTAAAATACTTTCAATTGAAAATAATATAATTAAAAGTTCTTTGATTATTATAGAGAGAATGCTTTAATTTTCTCGAGGGTGAAAATGTTGGTCTATATATTTTCTTGGTTATCACCAATGATTACTTAAAGCACAGAATCATTGTCCTTATTTAAACTCACCTGAGTAAACTGTGTGTTATTTTTTTAATCTTAATTGAAAAAAATTGTGATATTTATATTGTAGAGGATTCTACTTTCACACACACATAAAACATATATGTAAAATGTGGTGCTAAAATGAGAGCCAGTTATATGTTCAATAATTATTTCTTTGGGTTAAACACGAAAAAGTGTTTCTTATGAATATTTATAAAAATTGTCAAAATTATTTTTAAGTCAGCAGGTTAGAGTATTATAAAGCTATTATTATTGGGGTGAGAGTTATCATATACAAAAGTATACATACACTTTGAATATAGAGACATCAATTTGTATGGTTGTCATGTAAATATAGTGCAAATTTTMATGAAATTTAGTTATACATTAATACAATTTTATTTGTAAATGGATTATATTTCAGAAATCTTTTAAAATAGTTATATTCAAAAATGATCATATTTTTGATATATTATTTTTATTTAACTAATGTGCACAGGATCTAGAGATTTTCATTAAAATATGCCAAAACAAATTTCTAAATATATTGCTAATTTGGCTATAAGATAAAGCCTATATAAATAGAAAAGACACTCTCTGATACATACACATACACACATTTACACACACACATACACACACTTAAATATATGTATATACACTATGCTTATCATGAAAATTTCTGTTTTCTCATACAAAAATAGAAAAACTTTACTCAGTCTAAAATAGTATGTCATAGTTCATACAGATTTAATCTCTAATGAAATTAATTTTGTCAAAGTTATTAGTGTCTCCATGTTATTAAGAATTTTTTGTTTTGTTTAATTTTTTTCATGTTACCTATTTTCTATGCATGTATTGAATTATATATACACATATTTTTAGCTCATGTCTTTGAGAAATCTGTGTGCTCAGTGGGAAAAGAAATATCCAATTATAAAACCATCTGGCATTTTGATTTTCAGCTGTAAATTTAAGGATTCATTCCTCACCTCCACATGCAGTTAAGCAAATGAAGGAAAGCAGAGTTTTGAATTGAGTTACAGTCTTTTTGTGGTTCCTTTCAGTACACTGAAAAAAAAAAGAAATAAATAAAAGAAAAGCAAACATCTGTCTGCTCCAGCTGCTAGCATGTAGAGTAGATAATAGAATCCCTGTATCTAGATAGCTTTTTTTTTCTGTGACAGGTGAAGCATCTTGAGCAGCTTTCTTCAGGATGTCTTTGCCTTTTCATTAAGGAATCATATCCAGTATATAGTTTTACTCGCTATGCTTAACAACAGGATATCTTCAAAACTTCCTGTGAATTTGCATGATTTTATGTTTTTACAAACTTCAATGTGTTAAAATTCTGATATTACTATTAACAAATTTTAGGGGTGATTAAAAATAACACATTTGTTGGGTCCATTACTTAACCAGTCCCAACAATCTGGCATGTTTCCAGACAAGATTTTCCAGTCTCTACTGCCATTTTGCAATAACCACATAATGCTTCATTATATTGTACATTTTACCCATATACACACAAGTAAGTCACAAACCATGATCTCATAAAAGCTTCTCTTTGCAGCTGCTGGAGACCATTACAGAAAACTATGACCATATACTTAAGAGAATTCAGCAGATTGTGGGAATCCTATGTGTGAAAGGCAAATCTACTCCATCACTCCATCACTGGCTCAGGGAACATGGGAGAAAAGGGAGCTGAAACACTGGAGTAGCCAGAACACCAGGAAGTCAGTTGTGAAACATTCTGTCCTCATTGACTGCATAAACAAAGCTAGAACAGTGTGAGTGCCTGTTTACATGTCAACAAGGATTGAAGAAATCTTCAGAGGGTTTGATCCATAGACACAGAGCTATAGGCAACTAATGAGTGCTGAGAGCAGGATAACAAGACTCTGCCAGAATAGTACCTTCATCATTGTCCAAACCAAACTGGTCATTCCTAAGACCACGTGCACATGAATATCAAAAGCAGACTCAGCAAGTTGTTTTAATTTATATTTTTTTCATGTATGGGTACACATCCACATACACATATAGGTGACAATAATAATCAAAGAATGGATATCAACAGGAGGGAGAGATGCAGGGGCATGTGACATGTTAGTTGGGAGGGATGAATAAGGAAAAGAGAAGGAAATTTATTTATATCTACGTTAATTAATGTATATTAAATRTAACCATACATTTATACGTATATATTTTTTTCTTTTTTTTTTTTTATTGGATATATTCTTTATTTACATTTCATTTCCCTTTTTCCTGGTTTCCCCGCCCCCCCAATGTCCCATATGTCTTTTTWCCTCTCCYCCCCCCCCCCATCCCCCTATTCACCCCTTCCCACATCCCTGTTTTTGTATTCTCCTACACTGCTGCAATGGGTCTTTCCAGAACCTGGGTCCACTCTTTCCTTCTTGTCGGACAGCATTTGGTAGGTGGATTGTGTCTTTGGTGTTCCAAGATTCTAGGTTAATATCCACTTATCAGTGAGTGCATGCCTTGGGTATTCTTTTGAGACTGGGTTACTTCACTCAGTATGATGCTCTCCAACTCCATCCATTTGTCTAAGAATTTCATGAATTCATTGTTTCTAATRGCTGAATAGTACTCCATTGTGTATATATACCACATTTTTTGTATCCATTCTTCCGTTGAGGGACACCTGGGTGATATCATTTTGTAAGAAGTCTCTTAAAACTTTGAAGTTTATTTAAAGTAATAATTTACATTAAAAACTTTTATTACACGTGGCTATAATTATTGTTTTAAAATTATTAGAACTTGTAAAATGTTATTCCTTAAAATTTGGTAAGACCAAAAGCTTATAATTTTGAAACTAATTTGATAAATACAATATATCATCATCATGAATTTGTGTCCATGGCAGGATATTCCTTTGAGTCAAATACGTCTACTATTACTTTGTAATAATTCTCTTCATTGTTTTGAAAATAGATTGTTAATATATTTTTGTGTTTTTAGTTTTGAAAAGCAGTAGTTTTCATTTGTTTATTTTTGTTTTTTTTTTAACTTAAAGTAACCATTACAAGTAAGAAATGAAAATGGAAATTATCCCAGTAAGGTTACAAACAGAAAAATACAGCTATACAGAAAGAAATTATGTTTTTCATAGTGTTTAGAGTAACTTTGCAACAAGCTTATGAGTAAAAAGTAGGAATGATATTTCTTAGCATAGTATTTTGTAAGGTTTAACACTTGTCTCTGAAGCCAGATATCATCATTGGAAAAATAGTAACACCATCTTATGAAGGTAAACAACTGCTTACCATCTGAGGCAGGGTCCATGTGAAGACATTCATTCTGAATGCTATGGACCTGATCAAAGACCATTGTTAGGTGGGTCATAGACCCTAGAAATAAACTTATTGATTATATTTTGAAAATAGAAATGTGTTCAAACAACTTCCGTAATATGTGTGCTTATAACCACAGCTTAGTGTTGCCCTCTGTCTTAGTGAGAGACGTTTGCCTTTGAAGTGAATGGCAATGCAGAAGTTCATTGTTGGTAAACACACTGAGAATAAGAGATTTAAAAAACAAATGCTCAGCCTTACATGGGACACTATCAGACCTTCCAAATGCAACATCAGAGAACAAGAAACCTAATGGACTTCATGATAGGGAGCAAGGCTGTATAGAGGATTATCTTATGGACATTACATTATCACTGCAACACGAATGGAGATTATTTTCATAGAGTTTGAAGAAGTCTGAGTTTTTCACTATTCAATCGTGGATTGCGGACGTCATTTAGAACCGAGCCCATCCTACATAATGGCAGCTGAGGGCTGTTAACAGAAAGAAAATCTTCATTTTCAGTGATCTAACAATTTCTAATTTATTCATGATAGATTCATATTCAGRCCCATGTATGTRATCCTAGTAGCTTAAYRCRATTATCCACAAAGAAAAATGGAAAGYGAACAAAAAGACATGGAAAGGAGATGGGAGCTTGGTGGCAAGAAGACAGGGCTGGGACTGGGGAAAAGAACATGGAAAGAGATGATGAAAATGGTCAATATTTATTTTATATACACATGGAAATTGCCACCATTTGGAAGGGATGCTGATACTATCCTCACCAATAAAGCATATTAAAGACAAAGATCTCTAAAGTGTCTTCAGTTATATGATACTGAATTGGTATAAAGTGATGATACTCTTTAGGCCTGACCCTGTCATTTCATCTTCTTAATGGGGGCTTTCCACTAAACAATAGCCTCAGACATCATTTTCTTCTCAAAAGGAGTGATTTTTCCCACTATCTTAGGAGTAACTCCAAGCCCTTTCTCATCAAAAGAAAAAGTATGGAGGATGTGTACTTTGTCTTTTTGTTTTGAACAAAAGAGCATCTGACAACTCCTCCCTTTTGTTCATACATAAAGGAGAAGATAGAGTAGGGTCAAAAGTAAACCATTGGCAAGCAGTTCAACCTTGTTAGGGGATGTTTTTGTGCACTGTGTTTTCTGTTGCTGATTGCTGATTGCTGATTTGATTTTGTTATTAGTATGAAGCAGTTACTGGTCCAGTATTTTATAAAACATTGTTCTCTGTTCTCTATCATTTTCTGATTGGTCAATATAGAACTGATCTACCTATAGCTCAGCAGGACATGATGTGGCAGGACTTCCATGCCCTGAGAGAGAAAGAGAGAGTCTGAGAGGGGAACAGAAGGGAGTTGCCAGTGAAATATGGAAGAAGATTGGGACCAGGGTGAGACTGAGATGATAGGTAATGAAAGCCATGTGGCTGGGAAAGAGTCCAGGACAGCATACTCAGAATCTTCCCAGTTATAGGGCTTGAAACCTTTAAATAAATATAAATGTCTCCATTTCATTGTTGGGTAAAAAAGGTGGGCAGAGAAAAAGCCCTTACTTTTAAAACTGACATCCAATGTGTTAAACACAGGATCTAAAGTTAGATAGGTCCAAGGTTAGAGCCAGAAACACGTTCATGACATGGAGCCCAGAAGAAAAACAAGTCGGTTAGTTTTAGGAGAGGCATAATGCAGCTTCTCTTTTATTGTTGTTGTTGTTGTTGTTGTTGTTGTTGTTGTTGTTGTTAATCTTTATTTTTTTTACAGTCCAGTCTTTTCCTCCACCCATTCAGTCATCTGACAATTCCTCATCTCATTCACCTTACCCCATATCTAAGAGGATGTCCACACTTCCCATATTTCCCCCACCCCCAAACCCCCCCATTTTCTGAAGCCTCAAGTCTCTCAAGGATTAGGTATGTCTTCTCTCACTGAGGTCAGGACAGGCAGTTCTCTGCTGTATATGTGTTGGGGGCCTCAGACAAGCTAGTATATGCTGCCTGGATGGTGGTTCAGGGTCTGATAGATCTTGGGAGTCCAGGTTACTTGAGACTGCTGGTTTTCCTATGGGGTCATACTCTGCTTCAACTCTTCCAGCCTTTCTCTAGTTCAACTCCTTGAATGCTGGCTGCAAGGAACTTGAATGGAACTTATGAAAAACATATAGGGAATGGACCCTAAGAGGTTACCCGTGCTACATAGTGGAAAGACTGGCATGCAGAAACTCAGAGAAAGGCTGTTAAGTGTTCTCTCAAGCTTACTATAACAGGTTGTTGTAGTACTGTCCTGTAACAAGGCAGTGTTTCAGACTGTGAGATACAGAAGAGATTTTCAGGGGCACAGAAACTTGGTAGACACCACATACAGACTTGTGGAGATGCCAGAATCATTTCTTCCCTGTGAGTGGAAGGAATAGTGTAGAGCCAGCCACGGCATGAGATCTGAACTGAACAGCAGAAACCAGGCAAAAACACAGGAGAAGAAATCCAAGCACAAACGAACTTCTAATCAGGTAAAAATGTTTGGAATTATGCCTAAATTCTGAAGAAAGAAAGAGAATGGATATAAAACACCATAGACAGATATTAATAATTGGAAACTAATAGAATAATGTGCTTAGAAAGATAACTAAAGTTAAAAGAAATAAGACATGTAAGCATGAAAAAATAATAAAACAAGACATTTCAAATCTATAAAATGCAATTTGGCATGGCTTAAAAACATAGACAAAAGATATAAAGGTCACTAATTTAACTGAATTTAGCATGCTGCTAATTATGATTATTACCATGTTGTTATTTCCTATTTTAGTTTTAATAGCCACAGTGGCTTTCTGTGCCTTCTCAAAGAATAGGCCTTGATAAATACAAGAAAAGAGAAACATATAAGATAGATATTAGGCTTAGAGGAAAAATTAAATACACTTATAATTATAAATAAGAAAGATACTCAAACACAGGGAAGTTATGACCTTAGCCTACTAAGCCACTATACAATAAAATTAATATAATTCAGGCAGATGTTGTTAGAAAACCATCCATAGCCGATGCAGTTATTGGACAACAAATGCCAGTATAAAATGACTATACTCAAAGTTAAGACAAAATTGGATGGCATCCTGCAGACATGCAGGTTTTGAAAAAAATTACAGAAAGTAAAACATTATAAGATATGCATTCCCTGTCCATGAAATAGGTATTAAATTCTTGGGTCATTCAAATTAGAATAAGACCATAAGAATGAAAATATATGGCAAAAGCAATATTTCTTTGAGAGAGCATAATATGACAAGATTTACTTCCTCGATACCTGCTTATAATAATAGTTGTTCAACACAAAACTATCATTGGAAAGGTCCTACACACGGAATGTTTAATAGTCCTACCCTATGTCAATATTTTTTAAAATAGCCATTAGGAATAATTCATAAATTGCAGGCTGGATTTTTCAAAACCTACTTTAATAAGAGTTCTTAAAAGCTTTAAGCTCCCTCTTACCCACTACACACCAAGAGAGTGGAATGGACAGCTTTATAAGACAAAAGGGGATGTGGAGCTGCTTAGAAATAGATCTTTGTGGGGAGACCAATATTCATTGTCAGGATATCAGCAGACTCATTTACAGAAATTGGCAGTGGTAGCACAATCCACTTGTAAATACCGTTTATAAATCAGCAGTGGCAGTTCAATACTGAAGAAACCACAATGCTCTGCCAATTGGCCCTAGTCAGAGAAAGTGCCAAGAAGCCACCAGATATAAAAGGAAGTTCTTTGGTTTATTTCTCTCCTTGAAGTCATAAAAAGTGATGATCAACAAAGCATAGCAATGCCACAGCATCATCAGCAAAGCTCAAAGAAGACCAGCAAAGAGTGACAAGGAGAACCAATGCCACACTGTTGTCCATAGTCTATTAGATTATACTTATATCCAATTCAAACATCTCTGGTCTCTCTAGCATCTGCTCTTGCAAAATATTATGTGCCCTTTCTCCAGGCAGATCCAGAAAAAAAATTAGTTGTCTGTTCTCAGCTAATCTCCCCTGCCTGCTTCAGCAAAAGCATACTCTCCACATTCTGCTTTAGCAAAACATCCTCTCCTAAGACAGTTTCCAGAAAAAAAAAAAAAAAAA
>BDUI01012193.1:7243-21450 GCA_002335545.1 Apodemus speciosus
ATTAGAAGAATTTCAAAGACATTAAGATAAGCTGAGGTAATATGCTGGTAAATCATTGAATTTTAAATAACTATTAGYCTAAGTAGATGGTAAATAACTCGGTGTCCTTTACAGGTATGTGCTCACACATTTTAACTGGGTATCTTTTCTATTCCAAGACATCAACCTGGCATTTTTTACTAAACAATTTTACCAGGGTTTGAAGGAATAACTTTGTAAAAGCTCTTCTTTTGAAGCTTATACCATGCTCAATTTGATGAAGTTTCTAGAGAATCATTTCGGTCTGTGCCTTTGTTTTTAGATTGGAGACACTGAGCACCCAGGAGAAAAAAGCAGTTGATATCAGCTGAAAGAAACAGCCTGACCATTATGCAAAMTCAGATATAATTCCCTGGGCTTATAATCACCCATGTTCAAAAGAATGATGTAATGAAAACAGAAGTGTTCCACTTCACATTAACATAAGGCAAAATTGTTTTGAAAGTAGAATAAAATAGAATAATATAAATGAGAAGTATAATAATAAATAGGCTGTTATTGCAAACAAGATATATTTGTAGATTTCCTGATATCTAGGACACAAATGACTTGACTATGAATAACCTTATGATGGAGAGTAGTATCATCTGGAGATATGCCTTAATTGAAAAAACACTTACCATACAAATGTGAAGACCTGAGATCATAACCCCAGAACTCCTGTAAAGTGGTCATGGCAGCAGACAACCATAATCTCAGCACACTGTCAGGTGACAGRTATAATCAGTAAAATCTGACGATTATACTGTGATCATAAAAAGAGAAAGAGAGTCTCTCYTCCTCGGTCCTTCAAAGACTTGATGCAGTATAGTGCAGAGGAATACCAGCACAGGGAAGCAGGGGGTGGGTTGACTGGGAAAGGGGAAATGGCTTATGGGATTTTCAGGGGAGGGGGAAAACTGGAAAGGGGACAGCATTCAAAATGTAAATAAATAATATATACAATGAAAAAGAGAGAGAAAGAAAGGTGTGAGAATATGTTCTACGGTGGTGTGGGGAAACGGGTTGCCTCCACGGGCCCATGCAGAGGCATCTCCCCCCACCTTCCCTGAGGGGCCAGACACATGGTGGTATAGCATAGAATAGAGATTATTTAGGGCATGGGGAGGGGAGTTCAGGGGATATTAGAGGCAGGCAAAGGCAGARAGAAGGAGAGAGGACAGAAGCAGAGGCCTGCTGTGACCATGTGAAGAGAGGGCTAAGGGGAGGAAAGCCCAGGAGGGACAAGAGAGAAGCTGACAGTGATAGAATAAGAGATGCAAGAGAGGTAAGAGAAAGAGGAGGGGCTAAGCAGCCCTTTTAATAGTAGGCCAGGCCTACTTGGCTCTTGCCAGGTAACTGTGGGGTGGAGCTTAGACAAAATCCTAACAATAACCTTAGTGAATGCAGTGGTGAAAAAAAAAAAAGACTTTAAATTCAGAAAGGTAGAAGTTAAAAGAAATTCCAAAATTTATCAACAGATATCTGTTGCTTGTGTGCATCCATGTCCCAATATACCTGTAGAGGTGTAAGCCCATGCACATACAGACACACAAAACACAAAACACACACACAGACACACACACACASAGAGATCTTCTGATAAGTTCATATACTAATCAGCACCTTCAGCTGTTAACATCRTCTTTAGAACACAGAACTCACCTTCTATTGGCCATCCACATACCACTTACCTTCTTGGATCCCAACAACCTCAAATCTAGCACTTCTCTTCCATAGGATACAAACACAAGTTATTAGAGAAATACATGTAAACAACCACAGAGAATCTTGGTTATGGCCTTATGATATGAATTACTTGCACTTGAAATCCCTAGTAAACAGAGGCATAGATTACAAATGTGTTCCTTATCAATGACACCTGGGGGACCTGGTAACATGCTAGAAAATCATCACTCTACCTGAACTTCATGATTCTAGATTATGAAACATTGAAATCTCCGTAACTTGTTGTATACAGGTTGTTTTTTTCACTGTATGGACCCTTTTATTCTGTTCTATGACCCATGAACAGCAGAAGTCTGGCCAMAAGGCAGACTCTTGACCCTTTTCCTGCCCTACTTCTATCCCCAAGGCTATCTCAAATCCACTTCCATGGATGGGTATAAATTTAACTTTGCTTCCAGAATTGAAAAAAAAAATGTTGATTTGAAACACTTTCTCTTTTAAACCATGAAAAGTATTTTGTGCTGTGAAGTAATCCTAGACAAAAGCTCATCTCCACTGTAACTCTCTTGAATTGTGTTCTGTCAGGGTAGCATCTGTTCCTTCTGAGTTGTTTTAAATTCATTCATCAGTAAGATCTACAAAAGCTGGACAGTGGTGTCACATGCCTTTAATCCCAGCACTTGGGAGGCAGARGCAGGCAGATGTCTGAGTTTGAGGCCWGCCTGGTCTACACAGTGAGTTCCAGGACAGCCAGGGCTACAGTAAGATTAAGAATCTACAAAAGACTTACTATGGTTATTGGGGCATCAATGTATTACTGAATATAATAAAGCAAGAGCTAGCCATTAATAAAGTTTAACARATGGATATKGGGTAAGAATCAGCAAAATAGGGTCTTGAACAARTCTTTTCACAGCAACTGTTGATGTCCCCCAGGCTTCCCTCAATAAAGAAAACAGATTATAGACTGCATGTGGAGGGCAGGAATCATAAGACAGACTTCAGATAAATGAGCCTGATAGTCAGTAAACATTAGTAGCTGACATAATGATAGTTAGAAAGGTAACACTTGTGTAATATATTTGGTAATAATAATGCAAGATAAATGGAGGCAGAAAAGGTAAAATTTTAAGAAT
The DNA here is from genome assembly GCA_002335545.1 of Apodemus speciosus. Lineage (NCBI taxonomy): Eukaryota > Metazoa > Chordata > Mammalia > Rodentia > Muridae > Apodemus > Apodemus speciosus. The sequence goes on from BDUI01012193.1 coordinate 10,087, forward strand.
GGTTGATGAACAAGTAATACATATTATTATGAYTATTGATGATATGATTATARTTAACAGATCTACCAATAATAGCATCAAAAGGAATTAAATTGTTTAACTTTAAAGCTGTTGATAACAWAAAATGTAAGTGRCAAGCCTGSTTATCTGGCTCAGCATTTAGTGTTGCTTGACACACAAATCTGACAACTTGTGCACAATATCTATAACCCAGGAAACAATGCTGGATGTAGTGTAGTAGTACCAGGAAGCATTTGTGAAGCCTAACATACCAACCAGGAGCTGGTCCAATGCATTCACACAAGGATCTTTATTCAATAGCTCAAGCTTAGGCTTAACTTGCTGTCAACTCACAAGACAGTTTCAGTGGAGAAGCCCTGAGCTCTCATTGGCATAAAGTCTTATAGGAAAAATGGCAAGGAGTGAGTGATTCTAATCTGGCAAGCGTGCAATTGGGGGCTACTGTGGCCTTTACCATAATTGGCTGGTGCTGAGAACCAAACAATAAACTTAACTTCTGCTTTCCTCCTAATTGGTAGTTGTTAGGAAGTCACGTGCCAGGCRTATGCTTGTAACCCGGGGTTGCAGATTTGTTGAGGAGAATAACCTAGAGACTCATGCTASATGCTRTATTTGTTGGGGTGGGGGGTAACCTGGAGACTTGGGTCTTATTGATGTTAACCTTCAAACTGGTGCTAATTACCAGCCTGTTAGTTTACCTGAGTTCAAACTTAGGAGGTTCTCTAAAATTGACTCTGAACCCAAAAAAATTTGGTCTCTTATTTCCCACCTTTTCTGGTAACTAGAAGGCCCAATCATGGGGCTTCCTTATGGGGGTACTGGTAGTGCCTTTTCATCACCATAAGCTTAATAGTCCAAAGTCTTTCTTTCATAAACTGGACTAATGAGCTTAGAATGATGGGACCAAAGGTAAGGAGCAGAAGTAAGATGAGCAGAGGCCCCAGCAGGGTATATAACAGAATCGCCAGGCATTCGAAGCTGTTGAACCATGGTTCTAACCAAATTTGTGCCTGTTCTCTTTCTCTTTTTCTCTTGCCCAGGCCTTCTCTATTACTGGCCATCAACTCTTTGACCATTCCAGGGTTGTCAACATAAAAAAAAAAAAAAAAAAACATTCTTTTTGAGGACCCTGCCTGTTGCAGAAATGAGATCTAGCCCCCTCCTGTTTTGGAGTATTACCTCAACCAGGGAGACCTTGGAGGAGAGAAACTCCTTTTTCTAATCTTGCTATGTTAGTATCTATGGCCTCTCTTAGACTGTTATACAATTTGATTCATAACACCAAGGAAGCTATCCCAGTTCCTGTGACARTCATGCCCAATTCTAAGAGAACCACCAGAATTACATCCCAAATTGGTTCTCACTTGGCTCTTGTGGGGAATAAATCTGAGGTTCCATCCAGGAAATCTAGGTAACAACTTGACAAGCATACAGAATTCTTGATTGTGATGTAGTGTAACCCTCTGGACACATGGGGACACATGCAGTGCATGTTTACCARGTGGTAATAGGTATTTAGATGATAATTAATAGATAGTCATTTTCTGCATTTATCTTATAGATTTTGTTGCAAAGGTTCCTATACAGATGCCCTGAACTTCTAAGGCCTGTATGGTCAACCTAGCCTCACCTTGTTGACACTCACTGTGGTGCCATTCAATTGTCTGCACTCACTGGGGTTTTCAATTTCAGTAAAATTTCCAATCAAGGCTATGCCTTAAAAGTAGGGTGGTCTTATTTCATAGCACAGCCAGCATTACTCATTTAATTCAGGTCTGGAGGCATYGGTGACCTGAAAAGCCTGGACCATCATATTCCAGATGGGAGTTAGGGTTCTCCTTACTAAGTCTTTGTGTTGTCCTGGTGTTTTGAGTTGGGGATATATTAGGGAAGATGGGTGTGGGCCCTGTAGGAGGATAGGTGTCTGGGCTCACAAAGGTGGTGAAGGTGGGGGCTTAGCCAGCAGGACATTGGGASTGAGAATGACTGAGGGTGTCTGAACATAGAGTCAGACAATAAACACGACTCCAGAATCATTACCACTATCATAAAGTATCAGTCCACAAGTCTTACTGGTAGTCCATTTAACCTTCCTACCATCATCTGTAAATCTAATAAGAGAATTGCATTTCTCCTCACAGCTGCAGGTATTGGGCCTGGGCATGGTGATGAATTCCTTATTAGGTTTCCAGTGTATCCATCTAGTGAATTCCCAGGCTGCACAGAAGACATCAGGGCCTCCACATTTGTTGTATTGGTTATTGCTCTAGGAATATCGTAGGAAAACAGAAAAACTTTGGTGTTTAGTTTCCCAATGCACCAAATGTGTGTTGCAGCCATAAGCTAGTGGGTACTCTTCCAACAAAGCTCTGAGGGGAGGGGGCATTCTTTACCCGTCACAGAAGTCAAAAAGGAGATTGGGGAACCAGATACCTGGGGACATAACCTAGAAAATAGAGGTGAGAGTTTTCCCTGTAGCCTTGTTAATGAGGGGCCAGGTGTACAGAATCCTAACACCAGGTAAGATTAAGGGGATGGTAGGGGTTGGATTCTTCAGTATATGCAGCAAGGAGGCTCATCCAGATGGTAGTAACTTGAGCTTTAGATGGTTGGAAGGGTGCTTGATAGACCTCCATTTTTTTTTGTCTCCAGGTCATCCTCAACTGCAAATTACTCTGTAATTCGAGCATGATTATCATGATTCCGCAATGCAATTCTCTCAACTTTCAGGGCAGCAAGTGTGGTCAGAAGTATGACATAAGGGCATTTCCAATGAGGCTGTAGTGACCCCTAGTGATATTTCTTTTCTTTTTTCTTTTTTAAACCTAGATTTATTTATTGTTATATCTACATACACTGTAGCTGTCTTCAGACACACCAAGAGAGGGTGCCAGATTTCATTATGGATGGTAGTGAACCACCATGTGGTTGCTGGGACTTGAGTTCAGGAGTTTCAGAAGAGCAATCAGTGTTCTTAACCACTGAGCCATCTCTCTAGGATCCCTGGTGATATTTCTTGACTAGGATCCAAACTCTGGGCTCAACTACTTGCAACTCTGAAGGTGGACTTGTTTTACAGAGAGCAAGAAGTCTGTTGGTGGGACAACCTTGAGATCATCCAAAAATTGTTGATTGTCTACTTCTGCAATAACCTCTGCCTGTAGGTTGGGGAATGATGGGGAGAGGTGAACCAAACATAATTTCAAACGATGTGAGTCCCATCCTGTATGGGGAGTTCTGTACTCTACAAAGGCTGAAAGGGAAATTAGTCACCCAGTCACTGTCAGTCTCCAAGGTCAATATAGTTCAGATTTCTTATAGGGTTCTATCCATCCTCTCTACCTGTCTATTTACAAGTCAATCCTTCAGGATATTAATGAATCTTTGGCTTACCTGGGACATAAATGCAGGTCCACTGACTGTCCCTGTAAGCTTAGGAAAACCATACCTTGGAAGAATTTCTTCTAGTAATTTCTTTGCTATCATTCGACTAGTCTGATGATTAATTGGGAAAGCCTCAGTTCATCCTGAAAAGGTGTCTATGAAGACCAGTAAATATCTATGTCTGAATTTTCCTTATTTTACCTTTGTGAAGACTGTTTCCAAATAGATTTCTGGCTTGGTGTCCTGGCATCAAGTATTGAGGCTTTTCTGGCTGGCAACCACATGGGTCAATTGACAGGTATTACAATTCTTAACAATTTCAGCTATTTTCTTGTTGGCACCTCTAATTCTGATGTGAGATTGATGGATCAAGTCCTGCATAGATCTTTTTCAGTGTAAGTAGACCCATTTTTTCTGGTACAATTGGTTTGCAGTCTGCTGTCCTCTACTATCCCTTATAACACTGAGACATGGGCAGGTTTCTGGCCTAGATTGCATCTTATGTAGGATAATAAGGCTGGTCAGGTAGTTTGGGGTCTCCTGGATCTAGGGCAATAAAGGCCATGAAGTGCCCAATTTCTAGGGCTACCTGCTGGACTNCCCCCCCCCCCCAGATCTCCTATCCATGAAGAGGTAAAAGGGCTTCATCATATCTGGCAACACCAAGGCAGTTAAAGACCTTCTTTAAGGTGATGAAGACTTTCTGATGTCATTCTGTCTACATAAAGAACTCAAGAAGCTGTCTGAAAACCACATATGGTGACTTATCTGTTTCTGCAAAGCCTGGTATCTGAATTCAGCAGAAMCAAGTGAAGCCCATACATTCCCTTACTTTGTGGAGAGACTTGGGAGRTGGAAGGTGCACTACAGTTTCTTTCCTGGCCTCAGAAAGCCATCTCCGACTTTCTGTTAATATATACCCTAGATAGGTCACCTGTGGTTGGCAGAGTAGCTTTCTTAGCTGAGGCACAATAACCCAAATTTCCCATGGTCTYCCAGGGGTCCTTAGTTCCGTCAGTCATCCTTTCTTGGATTCTGATTGTACCACATACCACAAATGGGTCAGGCTAGGTGCTGGGTTCTGAACTCACTCATATCTTCATGGGGGGACTCTTCAAATACCGTAGGTGAGTTTTTAAATCCCTGGGGCACACAAGTCCAAGACAGCTGTCCTTTAATCCCAATCTCTGGATCATTCCATTCAAGAGCATAGAGCTTTTGGCTTTTGGGTRCCAAAGGTAAGCTGAAGAAAGCATCCTTKAAATCCAACACTGTGTATCATTGGTGCTCAGGAGGAAGAACACTGAAGAGGGTATGGAGAGACTGYCAGGTGGATATCCATAACTCATTTGTTTAATTCTCTTAAGTCTTACACTAGCCTGTAATTGTTAGTTCCAGGTATCCTGACTGGCAGGAGGGTGGTGTTCCAGGCCAATTGATATGGTATCAGAATCCTGACATTTAGTATCTTCCTGATATAGAGGTTATACCTTCCTTGGCAATCAGTGGCATTGGAACTTTAAAGGCTCAGCCTCTGGCTTGAGCGAAATCCAAATTGCAGTCAGCTATTTAGCCATCCTCTTGTCTCTCTACATGTATTAGGGAAGCAATATTTCCAAGTAGTAATTTTATCCTTTGAATTGAGGAGGGTCTCAAACAACTGGTACTCTTCAGCTAGAGGTGTACTCCGGACATGATAGGCTTCCCTTCTGAATTGAATAAGTTGGCTCTTTCTTGGGAGAAATRCAGTTGTTCCCTCATTTTGGTCAAAAAGAAAATCCCTCCCCAATAGGGGGTAGGAGCATTCAGGTCCAACAAGGAATGAGTAGGTTACCCTTCTCATTTTCATGTCCACTGTTCTTCAGATAGTCTATTAGTAGTGGTTAATTCTCATTGCCCCGTGGGCCCAGGACTTCTTTAAAGAACTACCTTTAGGGTTCAACAATAAAGAATGATGAGCTCTTCAATCTACAAAGAAATTGGTGTTYTTTCCCTCCAGTTTTAGGCTGACCCTGTGCTTGGGGGTATGTAGCATAAAATATTAAAAAAATTAAATCCATGCTAATGCTGGCAAGGCACCAGTGGGCCTTGTTCACATTTTTGGTGAAGTCTCTGACAGCAATTATTGAAGGACCAGCTTATTCTGTGCTGGCAGTACTAAGCTGTCATAACCTGTAAAGTGTCCTCTCAAGAATGGTACAGGTCTGCAGGAGAACAAGATAATTTCTGCCCACTGGCCACCCAGCTATAAAGTACAACCTCACCTGGAARTAGAGATGCTCAGCYGTTTCTTTGAATCCACAAAAGGAGAGCTGTTAGGATCAGATTTGTTTCAACAACAAGTGAATAACATTAAATGTTTTATTCTGTGTATTTCTGATGTTTTTCAAAATCAACTATTTATGTAAAGTAATTTGGACTGTTGTCTGTTAACCACTCTCGGGTATTACTAACTATAATATCTTGAAACCACCTTAATAATAAACACAGAGCCATAAATTTGCTATTTGGCTCTTAACTTACATGYTTCATCATCTCAGATAAGTTTGTAATGAAATTTATAGAAGGCTTGAGTGCAAGCCTAGTACTTTTATTTTTTGTTGTATCAATAGAAGAAAATTATACCAATGRAAATCTTTGATTCTGCGTCAAAATAAAGTGTGTAGCAAAATAAGAAATATAACTTCAATTTAATAACATTTGTACAGATTTTTACCAAATGAGGTTATGGGTACCTAGTCATTTCTATCTCCCTCTCTACACTTTGTCCAGATTTGCCGCTCATCTGGAATCTGTCTTGAGACCTGCCAGCAGAGCCTGATATCAAACCAAGTGCCTCCTCTTACCTTCAATGGTGTTTAAGTTCCAGTGTGGATGAGTTAGGGGAAAGCAACCATCAATARCTGCTTAGTTATTGGTGTGATCTCCAGCGGAGCCAGGAGCCAGCTTCCTGGCCTCAGTCTGTTTTCCCTCCCTCACTTCTGTGGTAAAGAGAACCTAAATAAGTTGATGACAAGTCATTGCTGAGTGAAGAGGTATGTTATTAAGAGATTGATTAGATCTCTGGCGTTGTCTAAAAAGGGAGTGTTCTGAGTTCTCCAGTTATAAARGTGGCAAAGGGACAATTGTGATAAGGTTGGTTTCYTTGGTCAATGACTGGCCATGCTGAGCATAATGGTAAGATAACAGACTCCAACTCAGGAGGTTTCCCCCATCAGCTTTCTGTCACTGCAGCAGGTCTTCCTTCTGCCATCTGTGATAGGGCTGCRTGTGGTGACTRTTGCTCCACCCAATGAGCTGGATAAGGTAAGGGCAGAAACTTAACATCCTCCTATATTCCTCCTTGGAAGACTGTGTTGAAGGACAATACAGAAGGAGTTGCTTGATCTGGTATCTTTTCCTTTGTTCCTTGGGATTTTTGGTAGCCAAGGCAAGAACTTCTACTTGATKTCTAAGGTGAAAAAGTTTAATCCAAGGAGGGTCTTCTGTGATATCTCATTAAACCACCACATAAGCTGTTTGGTCTGGGAAGCCACATTTGCATTGAGCATGACTTCCTTTAACCCTTCGACCAATCCCAGGCAAAAATCCCTGTGTGGGGTGGGGCGTGAGAGGGTGGGGGGAGCTAAGCTCATGTTGGAGCAGGCCACTCTGTCCTTCAGAATATGCTCAATGTAACGATGACTGAGAAATTCTTCTTCTTAGTTTTAACATACTGAAAATGACTGAAGAGCAATTCTAATGGGATTCAAGGTGTCTGTCACATCTTAATAAATCTGTCAAAATCACCCCATAACAAGATACACAAATACAGAACACACAAAAATCACACAAGTAGATCCTCTCCTCTCTATCAGGCAGGAAGGAGAAACAACCAGAAGGTGGCAATCATACAGGAGAAAAGAAACTATTCCCTGTCTCTTTGTCAGTAAGAAACAAAATTAATCAGATTGTTGGGAGCACTTGGATCTTTGAGCTCACACCAACCTCAGACTGAGAACTTCTTCTGGACTCACATGGCCGCAGTCCCCTGACATATCTGCCATGTGTCCAGCCACAGATCCAGATTTAAAGCCTTTTTCCAGAACAGAATTACAGTCATGTTACCACCCAGATTTAACAAACAGAAAAAGGCACAGCCTGGGATTCTGCACAGGCTTTGGGAAAGGAAGTCACCACAGCATCACTCAGATTCAGAAAAATTATGTAGACACAAACATCTGACACAKACCAAGGCACTATACAGACACCAGCCACTGTGCTGCACAGACTACAGGAAGCTTATTGTAATGCTACAAAAACACACATAAGGAAAGACCTAGATTGGATTTGATTGCATTGAGATCCTTCAGATCAGTACTCCTGAAAGCCATAGGGAACTTCCCAGGCAAAGCACCAAAATGTAGTACCAGGAAGTGTTTGAGAACCCAAAAGGCCCATTAGGAGCCTATCCAGTGCAATCTTGTGAGAGTTATTATTCATAAGCAGGAGCTTGGGCTTCACTCACCACCAATCGATCCACAGGAGTTTTGGTGGAGATGACACAAAGTCTCATGCGGACAAAGATTTATAGAAAATGACAAGTGAGAGCTCAATGTTTCTAGCCATGAAAGCATCTAATTGGGACCCTACTGTGGCTTTTAACATAGTTGGCTGGTGCTGGTAGCCAAACCATGAACTTGTGCTTTTCTCCTAACTGGTAATTGTTATGAAGTGAAGTGCCAGGAGCAGGATTATAACATGGAGGTGCAGAATTGTTGGGAGAATAACCTGGAGACTGGTGCTAGATGCAGGTCTTGTTGGAGTGCAACCTGGAAACTTGTGCTAAACCCTGGCTTTGGGGCTAGGGGTGTATAACTTAGAGATRCAGATCTTGTTAGGAGGTAACCTGGAACCTGGTGCTAGGTACAGGCCTATTAGTTTACTTGAGTTCAAACTGAGGTCATGTTCTTAAACAAGGCTTGCTTCTTTAGTCAGGTTACTTGGAAAAAATATTTTTTAGCCCTTTATTCTTAGGTACTGAGTATCTTTATGGCTGGGGTGTTTCTTGCATGTAGCAGAATGATGGATTCTGTTTTTGAATCCATTCTCTTAACCTTCATCTTTTCATTGGAGAATTGAATTCCTTCATATTGAGACCTACTATTTTGATATTAATGGTGTGTGTGTGTGTGTGTGTGTGTGTGTGTGTGTGTGTGTGTGTGTGTGTGTTATGGATGTACTTTGATTGTCTTTGCAGTATGGAATTACTTATCTCANGCCACCACCGCCCAGCTGGCAGTGTTCTTTATGTTACAGAAACTATTAAGTTTATTGAAGTCCCATTTTTAAATTGCTAACTTTAGTGCCTGAGCTGCTGCTATTTTGTTAAAAAAAAGTTTTTTCCAGTGTTAAAGTTTTTCCCCAGTTTCTTTTCTTTCTGGTTTAGTGTATGTTGTTTTATATCAAAGTCTTTTAGCCACTTGAATGGCTTGAGTTATGCAGAGTGATAGATATGATATAGACAAATATGATATAGATTTATTTGCATTCTTTTACATGCCTATATCCAGTTATATTATCAGATTTGTTGAAGATGCTTTCTTTCTTCTAATGTATATTTCTGACCTCTTCATAAAATATCAGTTGTCAGTAGTTGTGTGGATTCAGGTCTGTGTCTTCCATTTGATTCCATTAATCAATATGTCTGTTTTTATAACAAGGCCAAGAGATTTTTATTACAAAAGTTTTGTACTACTGCCTAAGCCAGGGATAGTGATACTTCCTGATGTTCTTTAATTGAATAGGATTGCTTTAGATATTCTGGGGTTTTTTGTTGTTGTTTTGTTTTGTTTTGTTTTTTCCATATGAAGTTGAGTGTGACTCTTTCATTGTCTGTAAAAATAACATTGGAATTATGATGGGGATTGCATTGAGTTTGTAGTTGGTAAGATTGCCATTTTTGCTATGTTTCTCATATAGGCCCATTAACATGGGAGATCTTTCTATTTTTCTCATATGTTCTTCAATTTCTTTCTTCAAGGACTTTAAGGGTTTGTTATGCTGATATTTCACTTGCTTGGTTATATTTATCTCAAGGTATTTTACATTATTTGTAACTATTGTGAAAAATGTCCTTCATTTGATATCTTTTTTAACCCACTTATGATATAGGAGGGACAATGATTTTTTTGAGGTAATCTTGTATCCAGCCACTTCACTGAAGACATTTATTACATGGAAGATATCCCTTGTGGAAATTTGTGGTCACTTATGTATCCTACCATCATATCATCTGTAAATAGAGAGATATTGACTTCTTTCAAAGAAAGAGCAAGTTTCACTACTCTTTCTTTGTTCTGTTTGTTTAGTGTTTTCATTATTATTTGAAAAGTAGACATTCTATTCTGGTTCAATCAATATGGTGTTCTGTTATCTTCTTATACATTTATAGGAATCTGTTTCTTTAGGTTATAAAATTTTTCATGTCAAAGGCCAGAAAATATTTTCAGCAAAATCATAGAAGAAAAATTGTATAGCCTAAAGAAAGAGATCCTATAAGTTTTTAATCTTTTCATATTGTCCCAGATTTCCTGGATGTTTTATACTAGGAAAATNTGTGTGTGTGTGTGTGTGTGTGTGTGTGTGTGTGTGTGTGTGTGTGTTATGGATGTACTTTGATTGTCTTTGCAGTATGGAATTACTTATCTCATGTGTTTTCTTGGATTTATGTATCCTTCATGGTTTAGAGTTTTCTTTCTAGTATTTTCTGTAAGGTTGGATTTGTGAATAGATATTGTTTGAATTTGGATATTTCTTGAAATATCTTGTTTTCTCCCTCTATGGTAATTGGGAAGTTGCTGGGTAGAGTAGTTTAAGTTGGTACTTGTGGGTTTTTTAGAAGTTACAAGATATATATCCAGGCCTTTTAAACATGTTTTCTGTGGAGAARTGGGGTGTAATTCGGATAGTTCTGCCTTTGTATGTTACTTTGCCTTTTTTCCCTTGCCACTTGTAATATGTTTTTTATTTGTTCTGTGTATTTTCTGTATTTATTGATATGTGTATAGATGAATTTATTTTCTGATCCAGTTTAATTAGCTTTCTATAATCTTCTTGTATGATTATAGACATCTCTTTGTATAGGTTGGGAAAGTTTGCTTCCTTGATTTTGTTGAAAATATTTTTTGGGACTTCACTTTCTATTCCTCATAATCTTAGTTTTGGTCTTTTCTTGGTATTCCAAATTTTCTGGATGTTATGTGTCAGGAATTTTTAGGTTTAGCAATTTTTWGGCTTATATTTCAATTTCTTCTATTGTATCTTCTACATCTGAAATTCTTTCTTCCATCTCCTATATTCTGTTGCTGATGCATACATCTTTTGTTATGTTTTCTTCCCTAGGTTTTGCATCTCCAGGACTTCCTCAGTTTGTGTTCTCATTATTGCTTTTGTTTATGTTGTAGGTATTGTAAAATTTTATTTATTTCCTTCATATGTTTTACTGTATTTTCCTRTATTTCTTTAAGTAATTTATTCATTTCCTCTTTAAAGGTCTTTATCATCTTTATAAGTTAGGATTTAAGGTCGTTCTCTTGTGTTTCTGTTGTGTCAGGATATCCAAGACTTGCTCTAGTGGAGACACTGTGCTTTGGAGGTGTCATATTGCCCTGAATTTTGTTGATCATATTCCTTTGACAGCCTTTAACCATATGGACACTTTTGGTCCTTGGATGTTCTTGTTACAGTAGGTATTAGGAGAGATAGGACCTTGACTGTCCTGGTGTGACAGGCTTCTGATGTGTATTCTTAGGCTGTATACTTCTGACCCTGTATGGTTCAGAAGCATTTGGTCCAATGGAGGTATGTGGAGAGTTGCAAGGAGGGTGGAGTTTCCTCTAGTCTAGCTGGCTACTCAGGGCAGCTTGGTTTAGCCCAGAAGATTCAGAGAGCAGGGAAGATAAGAGTAGGCAAGCTTGT
>BDUI01012194.1:16131-27018 GCA_002335545.1 Apodemus speciosus
CAGGGCTAATTCCAAAGTTCTAGCATTCTGCAATATGTGGTTATATACAAAAAACATTGATTTAAATATTCATGCAATATCGTTAGCTTTATGTTCATGCTTTATTAATGGTGAACATTTTATTTCTTTCTTCAGATCAGGTAGGGATATAGAGGGGTACTCTGAGCAAAAAAATAAAAGTTGTTTTTACTGTATTTTCTCCGACTACATGATATTTTAATGCTACAATTGCCACATATTACTTCATTCCTTGTCTGGCATCTACATTATTAACTTCTCTCTTTAAAGCTTTTACTATAGAACACATAATTAAGCAAAAATATATGCAAATAAGTCTTCATCTACTCATGAAAAACAAACCAGCCCTGATCCTGCAGCTCTGGCAGAGGAAACTAGACTAGGACTCCTATTCTTTCCTATTCAGTGATCAGCACTAGACACACACTACTAACCATGAACTTGGGGCTCAGCTTGAGTTCCCTCATTACTTCTTTAAAAGAAGAATAAAAATGCTGACAATGTGAAAGAACATGAATGAATGGGTGTTTGGGCCTGTGTAACAGGATTTACCTGTGTTAAATTTTAAAATCCAATTTGACACAAGTTCTAGAGGAGGTCCTAGGTATTAGTTTGCACATAAGAAAGTAAACAAAATCTTATAACCAAGTAGAGTTCAGAGCTGAATAATATATGCTCTTGATACATTATCTTGATATTATCAATATGAAATCAATTTTTATTTTTTTTAATCTTTAATGATTTGGGGAAATTACGTATAATAAAAGCACAAGAATGGAAGCCAACATTCCAATGAATTATTACATATTAGATCTATGCTGTCCTCAGAGCAATAAAACATTAATCACAGATAGTACTCAACACATACCAAATGCTTAAAATAATATTCGGAGTGGTGCATGAGACAATCCCTTTATCCAGTCTTTTTAGTTCTGATGCGGGTATGCCTTGGGTCTCTGGATGTCTCAGTGTACTAGCCACCCCGGAATATCATGCACGACAAAGTGACAGTTTAGCAAATTACTAGGGATCTTGAAACACVACAGAAGATGAAAAGATGAGAGATAGATGGACAGTCCTGTAAACAGCCCTAAAGTGGTAAGACCTGGTAGTTCAGCAGGTCATTTGCTGACTAGGCTCTGGTCATTAAACAGCTTAATTAAGTGGATCTGGGTTCAGGAATATGGCATCAACCACTAACTGGATTCTTGCATCCCTGTAAATCAACTGCTCTCCTTTTGTCTTTATGTTTTCTCAAATTCAAGAAAAAGCATACCTCTCAAGGCATAGACTCTCTAGGGAAACCATGAAGCAATACCCACTAAAAATATATTAAGAATATACTCCATATACCAGATAATCTTCAGAATTTAGTTTCAAATGTTCTTCTTTTGTTGGATGATCTCACATTTCACTGTTGGCATAATTCTATCTCTAAAGAAAAACATGTGTTCTGGAAGAAAAATTTGTGAAGTGTTATATGTCTGGATTAACCCACTGAACAAAATATAATATTTAATGGTTTCTGCAATGTGAATTCACAAAAAATACCTTATTAAAATTATTTTCTGTTGCTATTATAAAATGCTATGACGAAGAAAATTTATCAATCTAAAATATGTAGTTGGGTTTAGAGTTTGAGAGGGCTATAGCATGACAGCACATCATGGCAGCAAGCAGAAAATTGTTATCTGGAGCATTCAACAGATCATAAAAAGATGAATAAGAAAGAGCTAAAGTGAGGAACCTCTGAGAATGGTGTTAATTGACTACCCCACCTGAAGATCTATCCTACATACAGACACCAAACCTAGACACTATTGCTAATGCCATGAAGTACTTGCTGACAATAGCTTGATATAGCTGTCTCGTGAGAGGCTCTGCCAGAGCCTGGCAAATACCAAAGATAATGCTCACAGCCAACCATTGGTCTGAGCATGTGATCCCAAATGGAGGGGTTGGAGAAATGACTGAAGGACATGAGGGGTTTTGCAACCCATAGGAAGAACAACATTATCAACAAAGAACCCCTGAGCTCCCAGGAAATTAACCACCAATAAAAGGGTACACATGGAAGGATCCATGCCTCCATCTGCATATGTAGCAGATGATGGCCTTGTCAGACATCAATAGAAGGAGAGGCCCTTGGTCCTGGGAAGGACCAGGGCAAAGAGGTGGGAGTGGGTGTGTGTGTGGGTGAACACCCTCATAGAAGCAGGGGGAGGTACAATGGGATAGGGAGTGTCCCCAAAGTAAATTGGGAAAGGGGTTAATATTTGGAATGTAAACAAATAAAGTATCCAATAAAATAAAAATAAAAAATTCAAGTCTCAAACCTTCCTTCATTGTCATTTTTTTGTCAAACATAGGCACATTGCCTAATCTATCTCACAGAGTTTCACCACTGCCTTCAGCTCCCTTCTTTCTTCCTCAGGAGCATGCTCCATGCAAAAAAGATCCCCCAACAGTACAAAATCCATGTCTGGCTAAGAAGCTGTCATCTTCTTTTCACATGAAACTTCATCAGAGTATATGTGTTCTGGGGTTGCTTATTTGCTTTGAGTTTGCTCCCCATTGTGAGTGTCACAGAGATACTTCAGGGAGCTTCCAGTCCCTAACATTAATTTGCAACCTAGAATGCAGCCCATGTCATGTACTCAGCAGCTTTCAGGTTCTCTGTATTTGTGGTTGGTTGTCAGTGATCAGATTATGATAGCATATAAAATAAAATTTTATATCTGTGTTGGTGTATATGCATTGATATATATGAAATAAAATTTTATATCTGTGTTGGTGTGTATGCATTGAATTAATTCTTTGCACCAAGAGTATACTTTCTAGTCCAAGGGATAATGTCTATATCACATATATCATATAAAAGACTAAAAGAGAAAGATAATACTTATTCAAAATTGATAGACAAAAGATATTTTTATAAACAAATAGATTTGATTAAACAAAGGCATTGCACAGAATAAATGTCTCATCACCCTAACTATGAAAATTAATCTCATAAGAGATATCATCTCATATGTAGATGTATTCAGGATAAAAGATGTGTTCATGACTTTGCCTATGTTGATATTCCAAAAGGTTCCATATGTATGGATGTTTAGCATGTGAGACTGTAATTGTGCAGTCCTTTCATTTCAAATTTATTTGCCTCAAATAAAAATGTATTCATATTTTCATGAACTAAAGTGAAACAAAATCAAAAGGCTTCTCATCACACTGAGTGGCATTTTTGAACCTCATCAAACAATTCTGATTCTGACCAAGTGTTGTCTCAGAGAGAAGCTATACACAGCATGGAAAAGCTCAAATTCAGACACTGGGGATGATGCTCGAGAGCTGAGCTTGATCTGGAAATGTGACAATGTGTGATGATATTTAAATTTTATAATTTAAAAAGTACATGACATAACTACATATAATTGTCATAAATTTCAATGACCAAAATGACCCATGACCCTTGCATCTTCTCTGACCACTGTGTTCTTACAGATTTCCACCTCACAACTTACTAGATAGGAAGAGGTGATACAAATAGGRACTTCTGCTACTCATCAAACCAGCCCAGTGCTGCGTCCCACCTTTGGCAAAGAAACTCAGCACTGGATTGTAGCCAGGTCTTCTTCCCTCTTAATGAGTAGCACTGACAATAGACTACTCACRATGGATTGGGGCCTAGATGGGTTTTCCTCGTTGCTCTTTCAAAAGGTAATGCACAAAGAAGGNTCATAAAGTAAAAGAAATTTATATCAGCTTTCAGGCACGGATTCAAGACAAATGTTTTATTCCTTAGTGTGTGTGTGTATGTATACAAATATATATATATATATATATATACACACACATATATGTATATATATACACACACTTCAAACACTTTAGAATGGGCTGGCTGGATTGAGATGAACTTTATCATTAGTTTTATATGAAAGTTTTCTGAATAGATTAGCTCTGTTTTCAGACATACAGGGTAAGATAAAACTTGCAGAATCTGAGGGTAGCTTGGTAAAACCTGGAGTGTTCCTTTAACTCTCTTGTGAAGCCTCTGGATTCACCTTCAGTGGTTACTGGATCCAGTGGATTCACCAAGCGCCAGAGAAGGGGCTAGGGTGATTATCACATATAAAATATGATGGGAGCTTAAAATCCTATTCAGAGTCTGTGAAGGGTAGATTTGCCATCTACAGGAACAATTCCAAAATATATTGTATCTACAAATTCACAATCTGTGAAATGATGACACTTCCATGTGCTACTGTGTTAGAGATACAGTGAGGAAAGTACATTGTGAGATCTGGCACAAAACTCTCCACAAGGTGCTCATGACCAGCAGGGAGCACTGGTACACAGGGAGCTCCAGGTCACCAGACAGGGAGTAAGACTGTATTTCGTAAAAACATTGTCTGAGTAGTTTCAAATAAATATGACTTTAATTCTGATGGACATATTTAAATACGGAATGCATTCTGTTCCGAACAAAATCCAGAGCACTAATAAGGCAGATGTGACTCCCATGTGGGCACCAGTTTGACATCCCGAGGAAGCATGGAACCACCAATTAGTTTTAAAACAAATGAAGTTGAGGGGAACAGTTTTAAAATTTCTCTGATAATTGAAAGCAATGCTATGGATTCCAGAAGCACCTGGATGAATTCAGGCCTACATGAATTATGAGACATTGAATAAAGGGCTGAAAAATACATCCCAAGGTACAGGACGCTGAGGACATTTGTTTGGATATAATGTTGATGTATATAGTGTAACTAATGTTAAATTGCATAACCAGCTGAATTGTATTCTGCCATTCCTTTGTGACAGAATTTCAACAGCTGTGCAAGAGGGAGATACTCATCTGGTATGCATTAAAACTACAGCACATCCTATAGTAAGAGGGCATTGTCCTTGTCTAGGACATACACTTTCATCTATGTAATGACTAATGGTCAGCTCTTACTACAGGTTTAAATGTGAGAGACTTGTTCTTACATACTGGTGCTGCATGCAGCATCTTAACTCCTCAGGCTGCAGGGAATGAATCTTTCATTCCTGACTCACATGGTTTTGGCATTCCTTTAGTTATGTGATTAAATAGGTGTTCTCAATGCATCATTCTAGCATATGAAGGAGTGACTGAATGAATATGAAAGTGGAAAAAAGATTAGGCCATGTGTCTCTCAAGTGTTGTTAGGAATATAAGTGTATATATTGAAGAGTGTGAAATGTGATTGTTAGAATGTTTCCTTTGCAGCTGAAAATAAGAAAATAACCACAAATACCAGGAATGATCCTCTGCACATAGATAAATAAAACTGCCACTTTCCTCATAGATTAATTAGTAGCTTTGATTTTCTTCATTTTCTATGAAGCCTCTTGTGAGTAAAACTTATTTAGAGTATTTAATGACAGATCAGTAGATAGTTTCATTGTTTTATGAACTGGAAATATCTTCCACTGTGGACAAGGACAGGAACTTTCATTCTTAGGAAGGCAAATCAATGCAAAGATAGGTTATTTCCTGTGAGTGTTCATGTATTTCTCCTGAAGTTAATTTTACTTCTCCTTGCTCAATTTAATTTACAATCATTTCTCTTTTTTTTTAGTGAGGAACTCATACACACTATGATAAGTGATGGAAACATATGTAGGGGAGTTGTAAAAGTTATTGGTTCAGGCACTGTATAACTAGACCTAACACCCAGAATTTATCATTCTGATAATAAAATGTAGAGACATTCCATTAATATAAACCACAGGAGCTTCATTATTCAGTATCTATTGCACAAACAGATATCTCACCAGTATTCTACAGCCCTAGACCTTTAATGGAGCACACTATATTCAGGAAGATTCCAATCTGTCTCATACTACATAGTTATTGTTATGCTCCTAAATCTGCTTTTATGCTGATCTGAGTCTCAGAAAGATGACAGAGCATTGGAAACATCTCTAGCAGACAATCCTGAAATGAAAGAACTGTAATAGGACAGAGAGAGAGAGCATTCCATCCTTGATATAAAGTAAGATTAGATAAAAAAGGCACAGTCAGTTATTTACTAATTTGTCTGCACAACCCACAGAATTCTACCCTTTACCTGTGAAAAGACAAGTATGAGCTTATTGAACAGGCAGCTAGCAGAGATTTGTTGAAAAATTTACARGTTCTTTGTATCATGGAAAAACAGCATAAAACAAATGAATACTAAATACTTTTTCAAGTTTTCAACAAGTTTCTCTTTCATGAAAATATAAATTAAGARGGTAGTTAGAGATTCCATCTAATCCAAACAACAAATATATTTTTTAAGGAAAAAAAATCATGCCAAATGCTGATGAGTAATTGGTAAAAGAGGAYACAGAATTCATAGCTGGTTTAATCTGTTTTAGTTCCTATATAATGTTTTCTGGACAGTACCCCTAAATGTAGAATTACAAATGTGATGTACTTACCTACATCACACCTGTCCATACAGCTAAGGAATCTCTACTTGAAATATACCCGATCATCTGTGCAACATCAATAAGAGATGGTACTAAGTTTTATAAAAGATGATAATGCATATTTTAGGTTTGAAGAGAGTAGAAAACTAGGAACAGTGTGGACTTTCTTATAAAAAAGTAAGAAAACAGGAATTAGAGTGTGAAAGAAAGGTTGGCATTGCCTTGAGACATTAAAATCACAGAAACAAACGAGTGTCTGGAGAGGGATTGGTCTAGGAAGGGATGGTGAGATCAGATCTACAAGTGTTTCCTGTGGTTCCTACAGTCTTAGGGCTATTTTCTTCCAGACTCACAATATAGGAAGCCAGAGACAGTGATGGTCTTACTTTAATAAGCATTTGCAATCAATACTCACTCTCCCCAATTATGAAATCAAGATTAGCTCCCACATGCAAATACATTCTCTAGTTCCAAGTTAAATCCACTACTGAGCTGAGCCAGTTAATGTAGTATCTCTCACTAGAGGCTGATCTCTGAGGATAAGGGAGTATAGCTTAAAAGATGAGAGTGATAAGTCTTCTCTACCTGTTGACAGCCCTTACTGGTGAGTGATGCCATTTCATACATGTGTCCATGATTTGTTTTTTTAACTGTGTGATTAACAGAATTGACTCTTCTTGTCTGAAGGTATCCTGTCCCAGGTGAAGCTTCAGGAGTCAGGACCTGACCTAGTGAATCTCTCTCAGACACTGTCGCTCAATTGCTCTGTCACTGGCTACTCTATCACCAGTCATTATGCTTGGAGCTGGATTCGGCAGTTTCCAGGAAATAAAATGGAGAGCATGGGAAACAAACACTGATGGTGGAATTGGCTACAACCCCTCTCTGAAGTTAAATCTCTATCAAGAGAGACACATCCAAGAACCAGTTTTTCATGCAGATGAACTCTGTGACTACTGAGTACACAACCACATATAACTGTGCAAGATACAGTGCACAGCCTTCAGTATGGCRCCAGACATAAACCTCTTTGAAGAGCAGTTCTTCTCCAACAGGGGGCATGCAGCATACACCAAGCACAGGAAATCTACTTTAAATTAGGTAAAAAAAAAAAAAAAAAATCAAAAACTCTGGCACCAAATTCCAGCTGTACAGAAAGACACACTGGTGCTAACTTAATTCAATATAATGCACAAATACCAGTAAAGCTMCTCAAATTATACCCAGAATTCTTCAATGGTACCACCTCCCAGAGCCTATACATCCACTCTCAAAACCCAGCAGAAGTCTCCTAGCCACCGGGAAATCCCAGAAACCAAAGCAGAACCCCAGAAGCCACATTGGTATCCAGAAACCTGTGGCAATGGCATTTTTCTGAATTTCAGAAACCCAGAGGCACTTTGAGCATCCCAGAGTTCACTCTGGACACAAATACCCCAGTTGCTTCCACTTATTTGACCTGAAGAAACTCTG
This sequence comes from Apodemus speciosus, assembly GCA_002335545.1. Classification (NCBI taxonomy): domain Eukaryota; kingdom Metazoa; phylum Chordata; class Mammalia; order Rodentia; family Muridae; genus Apodemus; species Apodemus speciosus. The sequence continues at coordinate 24,073 of BDUI01012194.1, forward strand.
ACCCCTAACAAACAGGCCACACAAAAAGAAGACTGAAGCAAAGAGAGAAACTTTAGGAGAAACTTATTTATCAAATGTAAACTCAGAAACTGGCACCTTAATTTCTAAAATAGTACCATAGCCAAATGACTAGAGAGAAGCATACAAACARTATTAACAACAACCAGGGCAATGTGGTAACATTGGAGACCAGCTATCAAACTATAGCAAGCCCAGCATATCCAACACAGGTGAACTGCAAGCAAATGACATTAGATGCAACATTATGAAGGTGATCAAGTACATTAAAGAGAAAATATGTCAGGAGCCATAATGGGACAAGCTAAGAACTAGCAGGTGATTATTCTGACATGTTCTGTTTGGATTATAATATATTCTGAGACAGGTGCACTCTTATTAGGTAAGGCTGAAAGGGATTCMTTTTAGGAAAGATTCCTGCTATTGATATGCTTTTCCTGTTAGTTTTAAACATAGCTAATATAAACACTGAGTAATAGCATACTCCATTTTGTCAGATATATGCAGATCTATGAAGATGTACAAACTTGTAGTGATGCTATATAGACAAATAGAAGGCTTAAGATGTAATGATGATCCTATAAGAATTCCTAAAATTATATCAGTGATTATTAAGATCTTTTATGCTGGGACTGCTATTAGGTCCTTTTCTAATAATGAAAACTACAATGAGAGTTCTGCCAGTCTTCCAAGCATCACAAGTTAATTGTAGATTAATTTGCTCTTAGATAGTAACCAGAATTTCTCCTACTTATAGCACATTCCAAGGGGTTGTAAAACAATTAAACAAAGATCAGAAAAARGGAATTAACTATTTATTACAAGTGGTAGGACAGAACATAAAATATTGACTGGGTTTATCTATACCAAACTTCACTAATAAGTTAGCTATGGATTTAAAACTTCAGTGAACTTGTGGAGCAGACACAGGTGTGATGGATGTTTAATCAGATAATTACTCTTAATAGATATTCATGTAAACATTGTCTATTGTAAAATTCTACTTCAATTATGATTTGATTTTTTTTGTGTGTGTGAACTTGTGATGAACTTTGTAATATGTGATCATGTATTCTGAAAGATGTATAAGTACTAAGGACAAAAAGATGAGAAGGGGAGGAGAATATTTTGCCTTTCCCCACTTAGAGTAGATTTTTATCCTTACTAGAATTTTTGTTCCCTTTCCCCACTTAGAGAACTTTTCCCCTTTCCCCACTTCGGATCTTTCTGCATTTCCCCTTAGATAGTTTTTATAGGAAACATTTTACAACTTAGTAATAAATTCTAAAATCACTTCTTTAAGTGTCTTCTCATCCTGTGACTTTGGAGTAGTAGGTTGAAAGGTAGAGTGGAGCAGCTCCTGCTGAGGTGGCACAAGGGCTATTCACTTAATCCTTTGCTCTTTGAGAAAGAAGTACTAAGTGCCAGAAACTGCAGTGTCTGGCCTCAGAGGATCATAGAGAGAGCTACAGTAGCATAGTAACTTACTTAGATAAGTCAAATTTTTATTATTATAGAGCAAACCTAAATACCTCATAAGACAAAGTCTAATCCCCCAAATTGTAACAGATTCTTACCCTCTGTTAGCTCTATTCCCCCTTTGATGCCTCAAGAAGAACCTACAAGAAAGAAGAACTTTGCCCCACCCCCATGCCTGGGCTGGACCTGACAGAAATACATAAAGCTCTTAGAGAAATCTAGGAAAATACAAACATGCAGGGAGCCTTCCCACAATTTCTCCCTATCTCTCTGAATGACAGCAGCTTATGAGAGCATTGGTGATGTAGCATCATGCAAATACAAAACAGAGGCACAGGGATAGGAATGGTTGATCTGGGGTGTCAATACTACTGACAGAGTAAAATTTAATTATCTGGGTATTAGCAAGAATGCCCTGGAAGAAACTCCAAACTCTAAGTTTCTTCTCTATTCAATATGCCCCTTCCCCATTCTATGAACGTACTCCCCAAAAGCTACTCCTGCCTCACCAGCCTACCATTCCTCTATGGTTGAGAATCAAGCCTTGATAGGAACAAGGGCCTCCCTCCCATTGAGGCCAGATAAGGCTATCTTCTGGTACATATGCAGCTGGATCCATGGGCGGTTTAGTCTTCAGTAGCTCAAGGGTCTGGCTGATTGATATTGTTGTTCCTATGGGGTTACAAACAATTACGGCTCAATCAGTCTTTCCCCTAACTCATACATAGGGTTTATTTGGATCAGTAAGATAGTTAGTTGACTACAAGCATCTGCATCTGTGTTGGTCAGGCTTTGGCAGAGACTCTCAGGAAATGGGAATACCAGACTCCTGTCAAGAAGAGCATCTTGGCATCAGCAATAGTGTCCGGGTTTGGTGTATGCATATGGGAAGAATCCCTGAGTGGGACAGTCTCTGGACTGCATTTCCTTAAGTATCTGTTACACACTTTATCTCTGTATTTCCTTTAGACATGCCCAATATTTGGATATGGTCTCTACAGGTCTATCTTTTGTTCTGTATTTCAGCTAATGCCATCCCCACTGCCTTCTGGGAGACTCTAGTTTTCTGGAATCTTCATCGTCCTTGTGGCTAGCTCCAGTTGCCAATCCCCCACTACTACACACCTCAGTTCAGTTTCCTGACCATCTTTACATCTCCCCTGTCAACTCCCACACTGGATCCTTGCCTCCACCATCCCTTTCAACCACTCAAGTCCCTCATTCCCAGTACCTCCTGTGATTATTTTTCCCCTCTTCTCAGAAAGGCTGAAATGTCTTCATCTCGGTCTTCCTTCTTCTTGACCTTCATGTAATCTGAGAATTTTATCTTCAGTATTCTGTGTTTTGGGGCTGATATCCACTTATCAGTGAGGACACGCCATGTGTATTCTTTTGTGATTGGGGTAGCTCACTTAGGATGACATTTTCTTTTCTTTTTCTTTTTTTATT
>BDUI01012194.1:45699-60043 GCA_002335545.1 Apodemus speciosus
TCCTGGAACTCACTCTGTAGTCCAGGCTGGCCTAGAACTCAGAAATCTGCTTGCCTCTGCCTCCCAAGCGCTGGGATTATAGGCGTGTGCCACCACCGCCCAGCTTATTCTCATTGTTGTTGACAGTGCCAAATATGTAACTGGACCATGTATCCCTCCATGTGGACTCTTCGGTTGGTGGTTCAGTACATGGGAGATCTGGGGTCACTGGTTGGCTCATATTAGTGTTCCCCTTTAGTGCTGCAAATACCTTCAGGTCCCTGTGTCCTTTCTCTAGTTCCTCCATTTGGGACTCCATACTCAGTTCATTGGTTGGCTGTGAGCATCAACTTCTTCATTTGCCAGACACTGACAGAGCCTCTTTGGAGACAGCTATATAAGATTCCTGTCAGCTAGCACTTGTTGGTATCCAAAATATTGGCTGGGTTTGACAACTGTATATGTGGTGAATCTCCAGGTTGGGCAGTCTCTGCATTAGTCTCTCTCTGCTCCACACTTTGTCTTTGCATATCCTCCCATGAACATTTTGATCTTCCCTTCCAAGAAGGTCCCAAGTATCCACACTTTGGTCTTCTTTCCTCTTGAGCTTCATGTGGTCTGTTAATTGTATCTTGGGGATTCTGAGATTTAGGACTAATAGCCACTTATCAGTGAGTGTATGCTATGTGTGTTATTTTGAGATTGGGTTACCTCACTCAGGATGATATTTTCTAGTGTCATCCATTTGCCTAAGAATTTTGTTAATACATTGTTTATAAAAGGTGAGTAGTACTCCCTTGTGTAAATATACCACATTATATGTATCCATTTCTCTGTTAAGGGACATCTGAGTTCTTTCCAGCTTCTGGCTCTTATAAATAAGGCTGCTATGAACATAGGGGAGCATGTGTCCTATTACATGTTGGAGCACCTTCGGGATATATGCTTATAGAAATGGTATAGCTGGGTCCTCATGGGGTACTAGGTCGAATTTTTGATGAACTGCCAAACTAATTTCCAGAGTGGTTGTACTAGCTTGCCATCCCTACAGCACTTGAGGAGCATTGCTTTCTCCACATCCTTGCCAGTATCTGCTGTCCCCTGAGTTTCTGATCTTGGCCATTCTGATTGGTATGAGGTGGAATCCCAGTGTTGCTTTGATTTGCAGTTCCCTGGTGATTAAAGATGCTGAACATTTCTTTAGGTGCTTCTCAACCATCTAGAATACCTTCATTGAGAATCCTTTGTTTAGTTCTGTATCCCATTTTTAATAGAGTTATTTGTTTCTCTGGAGTCTAACTTCCTGCGTTCTTTGTACATATAGGATTGGTAAAGATGTTTTCCCAATCTGTTCTTTATTGTTTTTTTTTTTCCTATTGAAAGTATTTGTTGCCTTATTGTACCAATGCAATTTTTTGAGGTCCCATTTGTCAATTCTCCATCTTAAAACATAATCTTTTGGTGTTCTGTTCAGGAACTTTTCTGTTGTGCCCATGTGTCCCTTGCTCTTCTCCACATTTTCTTTTTTAGATTCAGTGTATCTGGTTTTAGGTGGAGGTCCATGGTTCATTTGGACCTGAGCTTTGAACAGGGAGATAAGAAAGAAACAAGTTACATTCTTCTACAAGTTGAATGCCAGTTGAAACTGCACAATTTGTTGAAACTGCTGCACATTTTTCACTGGATGGTTTTAGCTCATTTTCTCAAAGATAAGGTGACCATAGGTGTGTGAGATAATTTGTGTGTCTTCAATTCTCTTCCATTGTTCTAACTGTCTGTCACTGTGCCAATACCATGTAGATTTTAATCATGATTGCTCTATAGTATAGTTTGAGGTCAGGGAAGGTGATTTTGATAGAATTACTTTTATTGTTGAGAATAGTTCTCACGCTCCTGGGATTTTTTTTTTTTTTTATTCCAGATGAATTTGGAAATTGTGCTTTCTAACTCTATGAAGAACTGAGTTGGATTTTTCATGGAGATTGCATTGAATTTGTAGATTGCTTTAGACAAGATAGCCATTTTTCTACATTCATCCTGCCAATCCATGAGCATGGGAGATTTTCATTTTCTGAGATCTTCAATTTCGTTCTTCAGAGACTTGAAGTTCTTGTCATATACATCTTTCATTTGCTTGAATATTGTGAAGCCAAGGTATTTTATATTATATTTATTTTATATTATATTTATTTTATATTATATCATTTCCCTAATTTCTTTCTCAGTCTCTTTTTCCTTTGAGCAGAGGAAGGCAACTGATTTCTTTGAGTTAATTGTATTTCCAGCCACTTTGATGAAGTTGTTTATCAGGTTTAGGAGTTCTCTGGTAGAATTTGGGGGTCATTTAAGTATATTATCATATCTGCAAACAGTGATATTTTGACTTCTTCTCTTCTACATTGTATCATTTTGACTTCCTTTTGTTGGCTAACTGCTCTGTATAGGACTTCACGTAAGTAGGGAGTGAATGGACAGTCTTGTCTAGTCCCTGATTTTAATGGGATTATTTCAATTTTCTCTCCATTTAATTTGATGTTGGCTACTGATTTGCTGTATATTGTTTTTACTATGTTTAGTTATGGACATTGAATTTCTTTGTTGAGCATTTGTGTGGCTTAGGTTTCAGAATAATTGTGGCTTCATAAAAAATATGGAGTATCCCTTCTGTTTCTATTTTTTGGAATAGTTTGAAAAGTATTGGTGTAAGATCTTCTTTGACAATCTGATAAAATTCTTCATTAAACCCATCTGGTCCAGGGCTTTTTTGGGGGGTGGGGGGTTAGGAGAGTATTAATGACTGCTTCTATTTCTTTAGGGTTATTGAATAATTTAGATCATTTATCTGATCCTGATTTAACTGTGATAATAGTTATCATTCTAGAAATTTATCAATTTTATCTAGATTTTGCACTTGTGTTGAGTACAGGCTTTTGTAGTAGGAAGTTATAATATTTTAAATTTCTTCAGTTTCTGTTATGTCTACCTGATCATTTCTGATTTTGTTAATTTGGATATTTCTGTTAATTTTGTTAATTCTGGGCCTTCTGGTTAGTTAATCCAAGGTTTTATTTATCTTGTTGCTTTGCTCAATGTATCAGCTCCTGGTTTGGTTCATTTTTTTCTATAGTTCTTTTTGCTTTACTTGGTTAATTTCTGTGCTGAGTGTGATTATTTCCTGCTCTCTACTACTTGATTCTTTCCGTTTTAGAGCCTTCACATGTGCTATCATGCTGCTAGTGTATGCCTTTTCCAGTTTATTTTTGGAAGTACTCATCTACGAGCTTTCCTCTTAGCACTTCTTTCATTTCGTCCAATAAGTTTGAGAATGTTGTGTATGCATTTTCCTTAAATTCTAAAAAGTCTTTAATTTCTTTCTTTATTTCTTCCTTGACAATGTTATCATTGAGGAGAGTATTGTTCAGCTTCCACGTATATGTGGAATTTCTATATTTCTATTATTTTTGTTGTTATTGAAGACCAGCCTTAGTCCCTGGTGATCTGATAGGGTGGATGGGATTATTTCAATCGTCTTATATCTGTTGAGGCCTGTTTTATGACAGATTATATTGTCAATTTTGGAGAAGGTTACTTAGGATACTGAGAAGAAGGTATAAAGTTTTGTTTTAGGATGAAAGAAAATATCTGTTTAACAGACATTTTATAGATATGTGTTAAGAGCATTTGGTTCATAAGTTCTGTTAGTTTCACTGTTTCTTTGTTTAGTTTCAATTTTTATGATCTGTCCATGGTTGAGAGTGTCATGTTGATATTGCCCACTATTAATCTGTGAGGTGCAATGTGTGCTATGTGCTTTAGTAAAGTATCTTTTATAAATGTGAGTTCCCTTCCATTTAGAGCATAGATATTTAGAATTGAAAGTCCATCTTGGTAGATTTTTCCTTTCAAATGTATGAAGTGTCCTTCCTTAACTTTTTTGAAAACTTTTTGTTGAAATTTAAATATTCATTATTAGAATGGCTATTCCAGCTTGTTTCTTGGACCCATTTGCTTGGAAAATCATTTTCCAGCATTTTACTTTGAGGTAGTGTCTGTATTTGACACTGACGTGTATTTCTTGTATGCACCAATATGCCCTGTCCCATTTACCTATCCAGTCCATTTGTCTATATCTTATTATTGTGGAACTGAGTGCATTGTTTGTTAAGAGATATCAAGGAAAAGTGATTGTTGTTTCCTTTATCTTTGTTATCAGAGGAGGAATTATTTTTGGATGGCTATCTTCTTTTGGGTTTGTTTGAAAATGATTATGTTCTTGCTTTTTCTAGGATGAAGTTCCCTTCTTGTGTTTGAGTTTTCCATCTAATTTTCATTGTAGTCCAGGATTTGTGGAAACTCCTCTGTAATTTTTTTTTTGTCATGGAATACCTTGGTTTCTCCATCTGGGTTAATTGAGAGTTTTGCTGGGTGTAGTAGCCTGGACTGACCTTCATGTTCTCCTAGGGTCTGTATGACATCTGTCCAGGATCATCTGGCTTTTATAATCTCTAGTGAGAAGTCTAGTGTAATTCTGATATATCTGCACTTATATGTTACTTCATATTTTCTCCTTTTAGTATTCTTTCTTTGGTTTGTGCATTTGGTGTTTTGATTATTACAAGACTGGAGAAATTTCTGGTATAGAGTATTTGGAGTTCTATAGGCTTCTTATATTTTCACAGACATCACTTTCTTTAGGTTGGGGAAGTTTTCTTCTATAATTTTGTTGAGGATAGTTACTGGCCATTTAAGTTGGGAATTTTTATACCTCTTATCCTAAGGTTTGGTCTTCTCATTGTGTCCTGAATTTCCTTGATGTTTTAGGTTAGAGCTTTTATAACTTTGCAGTTTCTTTGACTGTTGTGTTCTCTCTTCTATTTCTTGTATTCTGTTGGTGATGCTTGCATCTATGACCCTTGATCTCTTTACCCGGTTTTCTCTCTCCAGAGCGGTCACCCTTAGTGAGTTTTTTGTTTCTATTTCCATTTTTAGATCCTGCATGGTTTTGTTCAATTCCTTCACCAGGTTGGTTGTGTTCCCTTGTAATTCTTTAAGGGATTTTTGTGTTTCCTCCTTTAAGGGTGCTACCTGTTTACCTGTGTAAACTTTAACTAAGGGAATTTTTTAGGTCCTTCTTAATGTCCTCTATCATCATCATGTGAAGTGATTTCAAATCTGATTCTTGCTTTTCCTGTGTGAATGGGTATCAAAGACTTGCTATGGTAGAAAACTGGGTTCTGATGATGTCAAGTAAACTTGGTTTCTGTTGCTTAGGAACACTGCCATCAAGTTGCCTCTAGTACTACCTATACACACTGTCCCTCCTATTATCTTAGTTTTGTCAAAATTCCTCAGAGTCCAAGTATTTCTGTGATCCTCAGATACTGGGAGTAAAAGTTCCTGGGAGTCAAGCTACCTCGCCTCAAGGATTCTGAAATCCTGGTGTGACCAAGTTCCTGAGATCCTATGATACTATGAGCCTCTGATCCTATGATCATAGGCATGTTAGAGTACTTGGGAGTTGTGCTTTCTCTGAGTTTTGTGGGACTTAGTAAAGAGTTAGTGCACAACATTTGCTCAGGAAACCAACTCAGATAAGAAAGATCTTGTATCATGGGCAGTGTGGGGGATCCTGTGTTCATACATCTCCCAGGCTTTTGAGTAACTCTTAGTGTTGAGTCAGATGTTCTGACTTCCTCACATATCTCATTCATCTTAGAGCTCCTGATAATCCAGATTTGTCTTATTGTTTTGGGATTGTGTGCAGAGCCAAGGTACTTCCCAAGGTCTACTCAGGGCATCAGATCACACAGGAAGGGCTCTTTGTTTTTATGAACAATGTAGATTTATTAAAGCCATCTAAAAACTAACACTTGGGAAAATCATGCTTCTTATATTCAAAACAATCAACAGATACAATTATCAAAACACTGCACTAATGGCATAATGATGGATGTGTATGTAAAATGTGTGTAATCAAAAGCCAAAGCCAAGTCCCTATTTCACTTGTCATGTTTGGTTTAGCTGTTCTCTTGTGTAGGCAAAAACCCTGGGTTTACTTGGAAGCCACCACCTTTGTAAGCCAGCTGGTTATAATACACCAGGTTGGTGGTAACAATATTTCTCACAAAGTGAAAAGAGCAGTAAATAATAATTTGAATTATCTTCATCTCGATAATCTTCAAAACACATGTCATTTGTACACCTGGGTACATAGGGGCAAATAAATTAGATTGAACCTCTGCTGCACTCCAAGTAAAGTATCTATTACAAAATTGATTGCAGAGAAAATAATCTAAAGTCTGGGGCTGGTAAACTGCTACATTGGAAAGACTGTTAACTCTTCAGCTAGAAACAATAGTTCAACATCCTGGATCCACATGTTAGATAGAGAAAAATAACTCTCATGATTCTATGACCTCCACATTTATTTTCATAGTTGTGCATTTTAATATAAATAAAAAAGATACATATAGGTGAATAAATGTAATATAAATATCTTAAAACTACATAATGTTTAAATATCACAGAGCTGTTTGAAGCCAGTATAGAAATTCACGTCATGCCATTGAGTTAAGGAAGGACAGTATAGGACAAGTGTTTTTCAAATAAGGAGATTGAAAAAAACTAGTAAAATTGTCTCTTGAAAATTATGGGACATAAAATAGTAAAAGATGGTAAAAAACAAAAAACAAACAAAAACAAAAACAAAAAACAAGAGTTCCATTCTATGCAGGGCATTATTTGATAGTAAATCACTGTGAGTCTGTGTGGCAGCATAAGAAACTTCTTCTTAGCAATAAAATCCTATGAATCATGCTACTATGGAAAAAAAACTCTAAGATAAAAAACAAATACTCACATACATCCCTTGTTTTTAATCTTATTTATTTACCACATTTCTGAGTTATATGAGACTCTTACATTCTGGATAGGAATGGGTTATTAGGAACTGACTTGTAAATATTGTTCTCATTCCATGGCTTTTCTTCATAAGTTCCTGATTATAAAGTTTCTAACATCAATCCTCTCAATTTGGGGGTAGTATAGTTTTGTTTCTTTCTTAGAAAAAGGTTATTACTTCTTATTCTGCCTTTTACTTTTCTCTACATCATGGGGAGATAAGTTCTGCTCTAGAGTCTTCTCTTCTTTATTTACAGAGATTTAACTCATTTGGTTGAATGTATTCATTGAGCAGTAAAAAGATTATACTGCTATTTGATTAACCATTTCCATATTATTTTAGGATATATTTTATTTGCTTCTTCTCCACACAACATCCTGTATAATTTGACAATTTTTTTATATTATTACATTTTATTTTTTGTGACATATTATTAACTCTTTTTCTTGGTCTGGCCTGAGGCTTACATAAAACAACTTTTATATATACAAATTATTCTGCCAATTTGTTTCTCTTATCAACAACATTTCACCCTGAAAAGATATAATTGAGAATGTATATCATTGTGATCTAATATCTGATATACTAGACAGATTTGTAAGTGGTGCCATGTGTATTTTAAACATGTTATGTCAATTTTCTCTGTACTCCATATATATATATATAATAAAATTAACATCTTTAGTATTTAAATGTTGATGAACTCATTACATTTTCATTAATCACAACAGTGCCATATCTGAATAAAGAAACCATTTTATGAAACCTCTGATTTTTTTTTATTCCATTTGCAGTATTGTTAAGGATCTCAAACTTGTATTTGCAAATACATTCATCTCACTCCTAATCCAGGATAGATGCTTTGGCATTTAACTATTGTTGTTTGTCTGGGACTAGGAAGACAAGGTAAGCACAGGAACAAACTCCAGCATTTTTGTCCCATGTCTCCTATACAGGCATGAATTTTGGAAAGAAGGAAAAAGTGGACCTGCCTTCAGCTCCCTCTTTCTTCCTCAGGAGGATCATCCATCCAAATGGAACACACACTAAAAAGATGAAGGTCCTCTCCTGATTAAAATGCTGTCTTCTCTTATTCACAGCAGCCTTCATCAGAGTCTGTGTGTCTGAGGCTGCTTCTCTGCTTTGTATCTGCTCCTTGCTATGAGTGCCTGAGGTAGTTCTGCAGAGAAACCTATGTGGTTTCTACTGTTCCTGATATACAGTGATCGTCCTTGTCTCAGGTGTATTCTCCTAAGTGTCCCTTAAGGTGTCATAACCTGGTCTTTCGATGCCATCAAAGACATTATCCCTCATGTTTTCTGGCTTCTCTTTGCTCTTTAAAACAGCTATCATACAAGCTGGATCTGTAAGTTCCAGTAAAAGTTTCTGTAATGACTTAACACAACAGGAGTGGGAGAGGTGTAAATTGTAATTACTACTGGAAACTTCACGTATNTTCACGTATGCACTAGAAAAGATAACTCCAAAAGCCAAGTTTTTGCTTTAACACTGAACAACCTTAAAGCTCAGACATGGCTCTGTATTACTATTCCTGAGAAAGGAAGTGATCCCAGACAATTTGCCCRATTTGGAACAGATGACCAGCAGGGGGCAGTCATCACCCATTAAACTTGATTTGGCTTTATTACTAGCTACAGAGATGGCCTAAATATGTAGGCTTTTTTTCCAAGTATGATTTTAATTAGTGCTTGTGGATTATCTGGCGACCTCTCATCACAGATTGTATTCTTGATTTTTATCTGTTCTGTCCGTATGTATCTCCTGAAAACTGAAAATTTTTACTTGTGTTTCCCCATATCCACAGGCGATGAAGATAGTGCTGTTAATCCTTGTAATTTTTTGCAGGTTTTATTTGGGATACAGACATTTTAAAACTCGAGACAGAAATTTGAATCATGAGAACAAATTTTACTCAATGTTTTCATTCCTTCATTAAGCCAGAGTTTCTTGAATTGATTAAAATTCAGAAAAAAATTTAAGTCACAAATATTCATTGTTTAAGGCTGTTGATGCCACAAATCAAACAGCAATATAGTTGATTGGAAGAATTTCAGAGACTTTCCAGCGTGATTCCAGAGCCCTAGCACTTATTTGCCATCCTGATGGTATTGCAATGTCATCAACTGATGCATGAACTGAATGTCATCAACTCAGCATCTATGCTGTTCTCTGCATTTTCGGTTGGTAGCCAGTAGGTAGATAGTCATAGGATATAAAATAAAATTTCTTATCTGTATTGATGTATAAGCACTGTATTAGTCCGTTCCCCATGAGCATCCTTCCCTAGCCCAGGGAATAATTTTGACATTGTATAAATGACTAAAATTATTAGATAACAATGACTCAAATGCAGATGAAAGAAAGACGGAGATGTGAGTAAACAAAGGCAGAGCAGAGAATCAATGTCCAACATCAAAGAAATGGAACTTAAGATCAGAAGAGTTATCGCCTCATGACTTGTGGATGTGTTTAGGATAARATATGTGTTCACATCTGTGACTGTGTTAATGATTAAACAAAATTACATGTATATGGATGCTTAGCAYATGAGACTACATATATTCAATCATCTGATATCAAGCACAATTGCTTTGAATGTATCCACATCGTTGTGAATGAAAAATACAAGATAATATGYCTTACCCTCACAATGACAGAGATTTTTATCTGAACATGGACTTCTCACATAGTTCCACCCCCAAATGTGATATATAGCAAGAGGAGATGCAAATAGGAACTTCTGCTACTCATCAAAAGCAGCCCAGTGCTTTGTCTCATTGTGCCAGAGGACCTCCTCCCTGGATTTCAGTCTGGTCTTCACATTCAGTGATTAACACTGAACATAGACTACTCAACAAGGAGTGAGGGATTAAATAAGTTTTCCTGGTTGTTATTTTAAAAGGCAATTTACAGAAAAAAAAGACTATTTTTGTATAAGAGGATATGAGTTAAGAAGTTAGTTGATGTATATGAAAGTTTACTGACTATAATTCTCTCTGATTTCAGGCATACAGGGTGAGGTAGAGCTGGTAGAATCTGGAGGCAACTTGTACATCCTGGAGTGTCCATTAAACTCTCTTGTCAAGGCTTTGGATTTACCTTCATGGATCATTGGATGCACTGGATTTGCCAAACTCCAGGGAAGGGAGTAGAGTGGTTAGCAAATATAAACCATGGCAAGAATGGAAATGGCTATACGTAATTTGACATTTCCAGAGTCAATTCTAAGATCTTATTGTATCTACTAATGAAGTCTGAGAAATGAGGAAACAGCTATGTATTATTGTGCCAGAGACCCAGTGAGTTGTGAGATCAGACAAAAATATAATAATAATAATAATAATATAATAATAATAATAATAATAATAATAATAATAATAATAATAATAATAACAAGGTGCTCAGGGCCAGCAGAGGATGCTGAAAAGCTGAACACACAAGGAACTCCAATTAAATGGAGTTAGGGAATATGGATATGTGTGGTAAAAATACTCTATATCCCTTCTCCCACAATTTTGTCCTACCAGTCCACTTTCTCTCACAGGTCCATCCCTCCCTCCCCACTAGTGACTGCTTTCTTCTCCCTCCCAAGTGGGACTGAGGTGACCACGATTGGGCACTGCAGCTTGTTAACCTTTTTTAGCTCTGTGGCTTATATCCACTTGTTAATGAGTACATAATATGCATATCCTCTTGAGTCTGAGTCACCTTATACATGATGATATTTTCTAGTTCCATGCATTTGCCTGATAAACTATTGGGTGAGAGAAAAGGACTGGAGCCCTAAGGGCCAGTAGAAAACAGGGAACCAGGAAGCCCCCAGGATACTGTGGGGACCTTCCAGAATGAACAAGAGACATGGAAGTTGAGAGACTCTGGGGACTCAAAGTCAGGGACCATAGATGAAATGCCTGATAGCAGAGAGAGGGAATTTATAGAGCCCACCTCCAGCAGGAAGACAGCAGAAAATGCTTGAGAGGGGAACCATGCCACTGTCACAACTCTGATCCATAATTGCTCCTCTCTGAAAGAATTACAGAGATGGAAATCGAGAGGAGTCTGAGGAAAAGAAGGTCCAGCTAAAGGCCCAGGGTGGGATCCAGCTCAAGATGAGGACATTATTACTGAGGCTATGGAGCACTCACAAAGAGGGACCTAGCATGATTCCCATTCAGAAGACCCAACAAGCAGTTTTAAGTGTCTGATGCAGGTACTTGTACTGAACAAATGGACAGAAGAAGCTGACTCCTAGTGTTGAACTAGGGAAGTCTAAAAGAAGCTGAAGAGAAGAGAAACCCTGTTGGAGGAAGAGCAGTCACAAATGTTCTGGACCCATGAGATCCCTCAAGCACTGGAACACCAAACAGACAGCATTCACCAGCTGATGTAAGGCGGACAACACACATACAGTAGAGGAATGCTGGGTTTGTGTTCATTCAGAGAGGATACACCTAACCCATGGGGGACCACAGGCCCCAGGGAGTTTGGAGGTCAGATGACAGTATCCACATGGAGACAGAAAGTGATAGGAGGTATGGAATGTGGAGCAGTTGGTATGGTGTATCCTCTGTACGTCACCTCTTCTTCTCTCAGACCTGATTCTGCAACACTTTCACTCCCTCTCCTATTTTTCTTCCATGTTTATCCCACCCTATCCTTCCTGTGATTATTTTTCTCCCTCTTCTAAGCAGGGCTGAAGAATCCACACTTTGATCTTCCATCTTATTGAGCGTCATATGTTCTGTGAATTGTATTGTGGGTATTCTGAGCTTTCTGCCTAAAGTCAACTTAACAGTGAGTACATGACATATGTGCTTTTTTTGTGACTGTGTTACCTCACTCAGGATGATATTTTCTATTTCTATGCATTTGACAGTGAATTTCATGAAGTCATTGTTTTTAGTATCTGAGTGGTACTCCAATGTTTAAATGTACCAAATTGTCTGTATCCATTTCTTGGTTGACAGACATCTGGATTGTTTCCAGGTTCTGACTAGTTTAAATAAGTCTATGTACATAGTGGAATATGTGTCCTTATTACATGTTGGAGCATCTTCTGGGTATATGCTGAGGAGTAGGATATCTCGTGAACAAAACGTAGTAAGGAGGAGTAGTCAAACTCAGGGCTAAAATCAGCAAAGAAGAAACAAAGATAATTATACAAAGAATCAAAAAATAAAATAAAACAGGAATTGGTTCTTCAAGAAAATCAACAAACTGGGTAAACCCTTAGGCAGACTAACCAAAGGGTAAGGAAACCATATTCTAATTAACAAAATTAGAAATGAAAAAGGAGATATAACTATACTAACTTTGGAAATTTAAAGAATTACCAGATCCTACTACAAAGCCTATTCTCAAGAAAACTGGAAAACCTGGATGAAATGGAAAATTAGCTAGAGAGATAACAGTTTCCAAAATTAAATGAGGATGAGAAAAATCATCTTAACTGTCCTATTACCAGTAAAGAAATAGAAGCACACATTAAAAGTCTCTCAAGCCAAAATGCCCAGAACTAGGTGGGTTTTTTTTTGCAGAGTTCTACCAGACCTTCAAAGTATTAATAAAAATACATACTCTTCAATCTACTCCAGAATATGGAAACAGAAGGATACTACCAGTTTCATTTTATGCAGCCACAGTTATGCTGATAGAAAAACACAAGACCAAAGAAAGAAAGAAATCTTCAGATCAATTCCCCTTATGAATATTAATGCAATAATACACAATAAAATTTTTGYAAACAGAATCAAAGAACACATTAAAATGATCAGTTACCATGAATAAGTAGGCTAACATTGCATTTGGAAGGAACACATTATGACCAGGAAGATTCAAACACCTCCCAGACCACACATTCATTGTGATGTTCCTAAATTTATTTCTATGGTGCTCAGATACTCAGATGGTTACAGAGCATTGTGAAAATGCCCCAGCATACAATAATGAGCTGAAAGAACTGTAATGGACAAGATAGAACATTCCATACATGATATAGAGTCAGATTAGAGAGAAAAAAGGGGGCCTTTGGTTTAATACATTATTTGTCTACTCAACCCACAGAAGTCTACCCTCTGCCTTTGAAAGGCCAATAATGAACCGATTCAACAAGCAGGTAGCAGATATGTTTTGAAAAAATTAGTTACTTTCTGTAATGGAAGCATAAGCTTAAAACATAAGAACACTATTCATCTTTTAAAGTTTCAACCTCTTAATCAATCAAGAAAATATAAATTAATGAGGTAGTTTGAGATTATATCTAATACAAGAAACAATAACATTACTATAGGAAACAAATGACACCAAATGCAGATGAGTAATTGGCGATAAAGGAAACATGGTTGAAGTAGTTCCTATAAAATTTTGGCTGGACATTCCTCCAAATGCAAAATTACAAATGTCATGTGACCTACCTACATCACTCCTGTGCATAAAACTAAGGACTCTCTACTGGAAAGATACTRGATCATTTGTCCACTACAATAATAAGGGGTATCAAGTTATAGGAAATATGGTAACACTTATTGTGAGTAGGAAGAGAGAATAAAACTAGGAACAATGTGGACATATTAATAAGAAGGCAAGAAATCAGGAATTCAAGTATCATAGGAAGTTTGGCTCTGTCTCAAGACCTTAAAATCACRGGAGGAGAAGAGGGACAGTGAGGACGTTGGTATAGGATGGGACAGTGGGTTCATGACTACATATGTAACCTGTGATTTCCATAGTCCTCGTTGTCTCTTATTCCAGACTTACACTATAGGGAGGCAGAGGCAGTAATTGTCTTAGATTAATGAAAAAGTGCATTTAGTACCTACCTACACCTGTTTTGAAGGCAAGGCTGGAATCTACATGCAAATGCAAATTCTAGCTCTAAGTGAAATTTCCTGAGAGGCTGCCATCTTGCCTCAGGTCAGAGCTGCAGTTGGTCACCAACCCATGTGGACACAAACTCGCTCAGGGTCTGGGAATTCTGGGCCCCGGACCTTGACCCAGGCAGCCACCTTGCATCTGGTTGGAACAGCGGGTGGTCACTGAGATCACCTGCTCAGCTGCTAACTCACCCAGAGATCTGTGCAGCCTGTGCCAGAGACCCCAGGCAGGACAGCCACCTTGCCTCAGGGCACCACAGTCTACTAACAGCAGAGACCAGGTACAGGGCAGAGGCCAAGACCTACATCTGTCCATGTTGTGCCTGGTATACAGTAGAAGCAGCCACCTTGCCTTGGGGCACCTCAGAGAGCTAACCAGACAGAGCCCTGTGGACTGAGASCACCACCATCTAGGCTCCAGCAATCCAAGCAAGGAAGCTCTACTTCTGTAGGGAATCTCATGGTTAGACAGAATCCCAAGACCTGCCACCATCTTGCAGCTGTTGGCCTGACCAGGTCACCATAGAAAACCAACAGAGGAGCCCAGGTCACCATAAAGATCTAACAGAGC
>BDUI01012197.1:53975-65842 GCA_002335545.1 Apodemus speciosus
CGTGAAGACCAAGCTACACATTTGATATGTGTCTGTCAGGGGCCGAGATCCAGCCCATGAGTGCTTTCTGTGTGGTGGTTGAGTCTCTGAGAGCCCCAAGGGTCCAGGTTAGTTCCCTCCCTTCATCTGCCTATTTTACTGTATTCCCACTTCTAAATGATAATCAAGCATCCTCACTTGGGCCCTCCTTCTTGTTTAGCGTCATTGGGTGGGTAGGATATAGCATGGGTATCCTGTATTTTATGACGAATATCCACATATAAGTGAGTACATACCATGCATGTCTGCTTGGGTCTGGAATACCCCACTTAGGATGATATTCTCAATTTCAATCCATTTCCCTACAAAGTTCATGATGTCTTTGTTTTTAATAGCTAAATGGTATTTCATTGTGTAGATGAAATACTTGCTTTATCCATTCTTTAGCTGAGGGATATCTCAGTTGCTTTCACTTATTCCATTTATTTACAAATAAAGCTGCTATGAACATAGTTAAGCAAGTACCCTTGTAGTATAGTGGGGTGTCTTTTGGGTATGTACTAGGAACGATATAATTGGATCTTGAGATAGAACTATTCCCAGTTTTCTGAGAAACTATTAATTGATTTCCAAAGTGGTGGTACAAGTTTGTGCTCCCACCAGTGTTGAAGGACTGTCTCTCTTGCTCCACATCCTCACCAGCCCGTGCTCTTACTTGAATTTTGGATCTTAGCTATCCTGACTCGTGTAAGATGGAATCTAAGAATTGCTTAATATGCATTTCCCTGATGACTAAGGCCATCAAGAATGTTTCTTAGCCATTTCTCTATTGAGAATTCTTTCTTTTGCTCTGTACTCCATTTTTATTTGGGTTATTCTGGTTGTTGATGTCTAACTTCTTGAGTTCTTTGTAAATTTTGGATCCAAAATGTGAGATCTTTTCATCTTCTGATATCTTCCTCAATTTCTTTCTTTAGTGACTTGAAGTTCTTGTCATAAAAGTCATTTACTTGTTTGGTTAGAGTTAAACAAAGATATATTATTTGTGGCTATTATACAGGGTATTGTTTCCCTGATTTCTTTCTCAGCCCATTTATCATTTGTATTAAGGAGGGCTATTGATATTTTTTTGAGAATTAGTCATTTATTCAATGAAGATGGTCTTGAGTACCACTATTTTAGTGGTCTGAGGAAAAGTGAGTCATCAGTTGTGTGAGTGTAAAATTGTCAACTGTCTTTTCTTGAATAGGATTATCTATTCTGAAATGCCATGTTTTTATTCTTGCATTTACTATATATGATATATACACCCACAACTTGTTGATGTCTTGTTGATATATACACCCACTTCTTTATGCTATTTGCTTGGTGGCATATTTTATGTGACTATGTATAATTTAGATTAAAAAACTATAGTTATTTTTAAAAGACAAGCAAAACTCTATTGGTCAGTGTACTATATAGTCTGAGACCCTCTAAATGAGATAATGCCTCAGTTTTAAATTTTCTGATTATTTGACTTTAAGAAGAAATGCTATATACTTAAGTATTAAAGATGCCTTTGAAAAGAAAATAAGGTAAAAGGAAACTTGCAGGGTWTCTTACAGTTAAAATGATTTGTGAAAATAAATTTTTGAAGTGTTATATACTCATATGACCTAATTGTCAATGAACCATTAATCTGTGATTTTCTTAAATTTTCCTAAAGAGACTCATGCACTGTGACTGAATGTTTTTTAAAGTGTGACTTAAGGGATTAAGATCTCCTATCTAGAGTGGGCATTTATATATACATACTGAAGTCTAGATAGTGCCAGTTCTAGTTTCTCCCACTTACATAAATATGGCTGTAAAGCCATCCACCGTATGGATGTATTACATAAGGTCTTGATAGCACCTTATCTTACCTACCTATCTGCTAAATAACAGTGAGCTATCTGCTAAATTAACAATTTTTAATGTTGTATATATAAAATTTGGGTTTTCATATATCTAAAGTTTATGCATAGAAAATTTGAAAATGATGTATTTTAGTGATATAAATGGTAGAGTCAAAACTGAGAGACTTCCTCAGGCTATCTCCCTTTAATGCTCCTCACATATATTTAAACTCTGCCCATGCCCCCCTCATTCTGCTACTTCCTCATTTGGGATCCACCAGAGTCCTCATGGACACCAAGTAGAGCTTGTAAAGAAGAAGGTTTCTTTCATCTGATTTCTTTCCAGTAAGGCTGCAAACACCTTCCTTCTTTATTTATTTACTTTTTAAAAATCTTTCCACAAATTTAGTTGGTACACAGCCAAAGAAATTTATAACCTAAAAAATAACTCAAAATAACCACATGTCTTACCACCCCACTAACATGTTTCAGAACTCTCRCCTGGTTCATTATAATGGCCATCTATTAAGTCTCTTTGCTTCTTTTTCTTTTTTATCCCACTTCCTTCTCCATACACAGAGCAGAATGATCCACTTAACATGTGTGGCCATGCGAGGTCCTGGTTCTCTGCAGAGTCTTACGGCTTTTACAAATAAATCTCTGGCGTCATCCCTTACTTCTTGTCTCTTTTTCCAACATGATATTCTCATTGATTACTTGGGAATTTCACATAGTGCTCCCCAGTTGAGCTCACTTCCCAGTCCTCCCAGGCCCATCCCATAATGGAAGCTTTGCCGCTTCCTGTTTCTACCCCCATGTCTTTGTATGACTTCATGATGTTGGGGGATGGAAATAAGCAGGCATGAAGAAGGCGGTTAGGCCGCTGCCCTTTCTTAACTTCCTGCATAATCATCAGCAACTGTTCAGAGTTAGGATCCGATCTCAAATGCACCTCATTGCCCTGAAGATGTATACGAAGGAGGAGAAGATGAAACTGAGCTTTTGGGAGAGGTTGTTTCATTATAAAGGGCCACATATTGCACACTGCAAAGTTTAATGTAAAGCTAACATGCTCACTGTGATGTCCAGGCTGTCACTGAACTTCTGGACACCAGGACGCTTTCGTCCCCATCTCCTGAGTAACTGGGTAGCAAATATGCACCATGGTGCCACCTCAACCTCTACCCTGCAAAATAGAAAATAAGCAAAGATCAGTATTACAGTATTGACTCTATTATGGAGTATTGGTGCTACAGGTCAAATTATGACAAGAGAAAGTTATATTTTATGCATCTACATAATCCATATTAATAAGTATAATATGCTTGTGTAATTTTGTAAAACTTAAGTCTGTGTATAACAAAGATTAAGAGGGCTTTGGAGACATATTTTAGTTCTAAAATTTGATAAATTTTGTGATGTATTCTGTTTGCTTTGCCAGATACTCTATTAATACTTAACTCTAACCATTCCAGTTGGAGAAGATGATGTTTTCATTTCCCGGATGTTGAAATTGAAGTTTTAGAAGATATGGCCCAAAGCAATATTTGCATTCAGATTTGAAGTCAGGTCTGCTAGCTATGCTGATATAGATAAATTTGTAAAAAATATATAAGATCTTAGAAAAAACTACTCTAAAGCTTGGCTTCTTTTGAAAACTCTGAAATATTTTTATCACTGACTCTTTTTCTGATATGTCTATTAGGAATGTCCTACAGATAAGTCCTGTGCACTTCCTAGAGCAGTCTATGTTACTGTTAACAGTTTGAGCATGTTTACTTTTTTTTTTTTTGAAAAAAAAAAAACTGTCTGGAGTGGGAAATGAGAATGGAATGGCAGATATCTCAGTAAGGATGGTGTCCCGTTGCTTAGCAGCAGGCAAGAAAACCAAGAGTGTTTTCTAAAAGTTGGACTTATAAATGGAACACCTGCATCCAGTTTTGATTGCCTCACTTCAAGAATGATAGAGCATAAATTGAAAGAATCTGAAGAAGTGAAAAAACTGATTATAGGTTTTGTGGGGAACTGGTCTATGTCAGTAATCCACAAGTGTGGTTCAGCATCTGTTTACCGGCATAGTGGGCTGTGTCAACAGTTTCAAGGACACCTTTGCTTACATCTTGATGAACCAGCACACAAGACAAGTAGTTGATCTTCACTTGTGGTGGAGAAGAGATTGCCTATTTTCTTTTTCATGTGCCACTTTAATCTGCAAAGTAAAACCTCACACCAGCCTATTGGTAAAAGTGCCCTGATTTTTTTTTTCTTCTTCATAAAAGACATGTGAATTGTCTTTCAGAAGCAGTATGAGTTGATTTGGTGCCATAAATTTGGCGTCCAGATATGGTGGTCCCCTACCTGCTTTTTTTAAACCTAATTTTAACACCTATTGTGTGCTGCCAGGCATAGTTCAGCTAACAAACAGCCACAGGCTATAATGCTAGGTAAGGGAATGGCCACTCTCTTAGCAGAGCCAATGCTCATGGCTAACATCAAGAGTTCAAATTAGTAGGAAGAAATAATTTTGCCTGCCTATGCTGACTAATGCAAGCTGCTGTTAGCTGCCATCTAAAATGGTGTCTATTTCAGTAGGTTAGTTTAGCTAGTGAACAAAAGGCAGAGGGATATTATAATTTGACCCCACTTGGTGGCATTCTTTGCTGAAGGTTTAAATGGATTAGCCTTACTGGGGGAAGTGAGTCATTAGGGCTGGGGTTTGAGATCTTAAATCCTAGTCCTACTTCCAGTTTGCTCTCCATTGCTGTGATACACACCATAATCAAAAGCAAATTGCTTGGCRTACACATCCCATTCACAGTTCATGTTTGAGAGAAGTCAGGGCAGGACCTGAACCTGGGACCTGGCAGCAAGGACTGACACAGAAGCCATGGAGGAAAGTTGTTTACTGGTTTGTTGCCATGGCGCACACTCAGCTTGCTTTCTTATACAACCTATGACCTCACGCACACACTGGGCTGGGGCCTCCCACTTCATTCTTTAATCAAGAAAACACCCAGAGACTTGCCCACCGGCCAGTCTGTTAAGGGAAATTCCATGACTGACAGTCCTGTTCCCAGGTGACTAATGTGGTA
This sequence comes from Apodemus speciosus, assembly GCA_002335545.1. NCBI lineage: Eukaryota > Metazoa > Chordata > Mammalia > Rodentia > Muridae > Apodemus > Apodemus speciosus. Next base: position 58,927 of record BDUI01012197.1, read on the forward strand.
ATGAATATGTTGACAAAGGTAACAACCATTCTTGTAGTCCTTGATATGTCTCCAGGCTAGAAGATATCTATACTCTACTCTCTTGATTGGCCTTGTAGAAGTTTTGAAGGAAACACTAAGGCTTTTGGTAGCATTAGGTTTGTGTTGCTTAAGTGAGTAGGTTGTCCTGGTCAGGGTCACAGGGCCTGATTAGTCACTACAGCAAAAAAGGAGGTTAGCCCTTGGTTACAGACTCATTGACCATAGTCATAACAGTGACCAGAAGCAAGCATAAAAAATGTCTAAAACTTTGGCCAGGAAAGGACAATAGTAGAGGTAACTGATTAGTCCATTGTGGTAGTTAATTGTCAACTTGACAGARTCCAGATTCAACTGGRAAATGGAACACTGGAAAAGGCTGTGGGGGGATTATCTTGGTKGTCTTAATTGAGGTGAGAAGACCTACCCACTTTGGGTGATGTCGTTCCCTGGTTGGGATGCTGTACTAAACAAATGGAGAAAAATAACTGAGCAGCAGCAGCAGCAGCAGCAGCAGCAACAGCAACAACAACAACAACAACAACAACAACAATAACAAACAACAGCAGCAGCAACAACAACAGGAGGCAGCATTATCTTTCTCTGCTTCCTTTTTAAAAAAAAATGACTAGCTGTTTGAAGTTCCTGCTGCCTTAACTTACATGCTATCTTAGGGCTTCACTTGCTATGATAGAACACAATGACCTAAAGCAACTTGGAGAGAAGGAGTGTATTTCAGCTTACACTTCCATCTCTGACAGAAGTCATCTGTTCATCTCTGACAGAAGTCAGACTTCAATTCAAGCAGGAACCCAGAAACAAGAACTGCCGCAGAAACCATGGCAGGACTCTGCTTCCTGACTTGCTCCATGTGGCCGCTAAGCCTGCTGTCCTACACAACACAGGACCACCTGCCCAGGGTTGGCACCACCCATAGTCATCTGGGCACTCTCACACCGATCATTAATCAAGAACTGCCCCCAAAACTCATCCATAGGCCAGGTTAGTTGAAGCATTTTCTCAGTTTTGATTCCCTCTTCTCAGATTATTATGACTTTTGTCAAGTTAGGAAAAAATTAGCCAGCACATCTGCCATGATCAACTGCATCCCTGTACTGCGGGGAGGAATAAACCCTTAAGTTGCTTTCATTAAAGTAACAGAAAAAGAAATTAAGGTACTTACTCTCTCATTGGACAAACAAATGAAGAGATGATGTGTGTGGTGAGGATGGAAGGCACTGAAAGTTATGTGAATTGAGGTTCTTAAGACGTCAGCTTAAGGAGGTTAGTGCCTTTTTATTGGGAACATATTGATGCTTTAAAACAATGGATTATGGCGTTTTCATACATGTGTGAGCATACATACATGTACTTTGTTTAAAATGCTCCATTGTCTTCTTTTGTCCCTGCCCCCCTTCTCATTGCTCATATTCTACTCTAATGTGTATTTTAAAATCTATATTATAAATATGAGAGAATAGGTCTTTCTGAATCTGCCTAATTAATCTTTTATTATTATTTATTTATTTCCATCCCAAATGTTGCCCCCGCCCAGTCCCCCCTTACAGAGTCCTTTCCCCCATTCCACGTCCCCCCTGAGCCCCTGGAAGTGTGCCCCCACCAGGCATCTCCCCTCCTGGGCATCAAGTCTCCACGGATTTATCGCCATGCTCTCCGGCTCCATCTACTTACCTGCAAATGACTTAAAGTCACTTTTTTTTTAACGGCCAAAATAATACTACGTGGTACACATATACCACATTTTCTTCTTATTCATAATAATTCATAATCATCCTGAATAATTTAATAACATGGCTCTTGCGGCCATTGTCTGTCCCTCAGCACTTATTTATTGCCTTCATTTTTAGATCCTTGTCGNCAACAACAACAACAACAATAACAAACAACAGCAGCAGCAACAACAACAGGAGGCAGCATTATCTTTCTCTGCTTCCTTTTTAAAAAAAAATGACTAGCTGTTTGAAGTTCCTGCTGCCTTAACTTACATGCTATCTTAGGGCTTCACTTGCTATGATAGAACACAATGACCTAAAGCAACTTGGAGAGAAGGAGTGTATTTCAGCTTACACTTCCATCTCTGACAGAAGTCATCTGTTCATCTCTGACAGAAGTCAGACTTCAATTCAAGCAGGAACCCAGAAACAAGAACTGCCGCAGAAACCATGGCAGGACTCTGCTTCCTGACTTGCTCCATGTGGCCGCTAAGCCTGCTGTCCTACACAACACAGGACCACCTGCCCAGGGTTGGCACCACCCATAGTCATCTGGGCACTCTCACACCGATCATTAATCAAGAACTGCCCCCAAAACTCATCCATAGGCCAGGTTAGTTGAAGCATTTTCTCAGTTTTGATTCCCTCTTCTCAGATTATTATGACTTTTGTCAAGTTAGGAAAAAATTAGCCAGCACATCTGCCATGATCAACTGCATCCCTGTACTGCGGGGAGGAATAAACCCTTAAGTTGCTTTCATTAAAGTAACAGAAAAAGAAATTAAGGTACTTACTCTCTCATTGGACAAACAAATGAAGAGATGATGTGTGTGGTGAGGATGGAAGGCACTGAAAGTTATGTGAATTGAGGTTCTTAAGACGTCAGCTTAAGGAGGTTAGTGCCTTTTTATTGGGAACATATTGATGCTTTAAAACAATGGATTATGGCGTTTTCATACATGTGTGAGCATACATACATGTACTTTGTTTAAAATGCTCCATTGTCTTCTTTTGTCCCTGCCCCCCTTCTCATTGCTCATATTCTACTCTAATGTGTATTTTAAAATCTATATTATAAATATGAGAGAATAGGTCTTTCTGAATCTGCCTAATTAATCTTTTATTATTATTTATTTATTTCCATCCCAAATGTTGCCCCCGCCCAGTCCCCCCTTACAGAGTCCTTTCCCCCATTCCACGTCCCCCCTGAGCCCCTGGAAGTGTGCCCCCACCAGGCATCTCCCCTCCTGGGCATCAAGTCTCCACGGATTTATCGCCATGCTCTCCGGCTCCATCTACTTACCTGCAAATGACTTAAAGTCACTTTTTTTTTAACGGCCAAAATAATACTACGTGGTACACATATACCACATTTTCTTCTTATTCATAATAATTCATAATCATCCTGAATAATTTAATAACATGGCTCTTGCGGCCATTGTCTGTCCCTCAGCACTTATTTATTGCCTTCATTTTTAGATCCTTGTCGAAGTGTTGAGGCCCGTAAGACTCCGCCCCAACCTGGATGGCCTGTCAACAGGTGGTGTCATTGTGTAGGTCTCGTTTAGGTAACCATATCACTGAGACTTCCTGGGTGAAGCTTGTTCTACTATTCATTGAAGACAGTGTGTCATGGCAGATAACATGGTTCTCTGGCTCTATGGTCTTTCTGTCCCCTTTCTATGACATCACTGAACCACAGGTATAGGTATGTTGTAGATGTATCAGTTAGGGTCAGGTTCCCCAAGATTAGTTATTCTCTGCATTTTGACCAGTTGTTGATTTCTGTAATAGATCCCATCTGCTGCAGAAGAAAACATATTTGATGAGAAATGAGAGCTACTACTACTTGTGGGTATAAGGATAACTTTTTAAATTGCACTTAGAAAATATACTGGCTTAAGAGAATGGCACTAGAAAGTTGTTCTCCAGAATCCATGACCTCATCAGCCATGGGTAATTGACTAGGTAAACAATACTATTTTGTGATATCTCAAAAAAAAAGTGCTTTCAAAAGAAGATAAAGGTTTTAGACCATAATATCTTAGCTGGGCATCATTTAGATCAGTGGGTCTCAACTTGTGGGCCCCAGCCCCTTTGTGGGTCAAATGACCCTTTTGCATGGTTCACATATCAGATATCCATCATATCAGATGTTTACATTAAGATTCATAACAGTAGCAAAACTATAGTTATGAAGTAGCCATTAAATAACTTTATGGTTGGGGGTCACCACAACACGAGGAATTGTATTAAAGGGTCACAGCATTAGGAAGATTGAACACCACTGGTTCAAATGGATAATGTCAAACAACATGTTTCAGAGTCCTCTTTTAAGCTTCAGTGATAGTCTAACCTCTTATCCATTGATAGAAATGTGATTTATGTAGTCAGTATATTGAAAAAACCCAACCATTGTATAAATGGCCATATCTTTTTTCCTGCAACTCTCTGATTTCATTCATATGAGTTGTAAAAGAAATTGATCAGTTTGCTTATCTAAAAGGAAAGATGAATTCAAGTTTTTATGGTGGGCAAGATTTACCATGGTGGAATAAGTTCTGATTGGAGAGAGCTAAGCAAGCCAGATGTGTAAATATGTAGTCGTAGATTGTGTTTCTATACGTGCAGGTCGTTGGACGGTGGGAAGCTTATGAACTTTGTACTGCAMTTGGGGCTTTAAATTCTGGATCTCTGATTTAGAGCAGCTGAGCATGCATGCCTGGAGTCAGGTTTAGAGAACGTTCCTTTCCCATCARAGGCCTGGGTAAGCTTTATTTATATCATTGATGATCTTTAATCAAAAGCCTAACTTGCCCACCACAATATTGATTGATCGTAAAATTCAGATTGTAAAAGGTAATATTTTCAGTTTATGATTATGTTACATATTTGAAGTCTATAAAGATAATAATTTGTAGTAGGTAGTTTATAGGAAACCTGTTGAATAAATTTAAATATTTGTCGATTCTTCAAATTTACTGAGTTTGGTACTCAAARATTAAAAAGTAACTCAAAGAAATTCATGTATGAATTTTAAACTGAATGACTGTGTTCTTAGGATTCCTTCAAAGGTATCTGCATGTAAATTTATTAATTTTCACTTAGTGAATATAATAAAAATCAAATTTATGACTTGGAGAYGTTGGCCTGAAGTGTTTGGAATATATTATGGTCAGTGAAATGACACTTGTTTGTGATCACAGAGTASCATTAGTCCATATTTTAGGCAGTCTCTGTCCGTAATGTATAAACTTGTTAAATGCCCCTTTATCAGCCTGCTTTCTAGGAATCATGTTTTAGAGAATACTTATTTGAATATAATCTTCCAATATCAAGTGTTATTGGAGGTTTAGTTTTTATTATAGATAAGCAACAATTAATTTTTAACACCAAGCTAAAAAGGGAAGTGTCAACTAGTATAACAATTATAAGCCCACATTACCATATYAAAGGAAACAAAATGTTCTGAATCCATCCATTGTGGAATGTGCATGGTATTCCTAGGTAACTCTACTAAGTCATAAATCTAGACTGTCTGAAAKTTATGTAAGTATGAATGTCACCCTAGGTGGCATTTCTTAAAAAACTGTCAGTGAAGATTTGATTCCATGCCTCCTTTTACCTGCTAATAAATGTCTTGTAAGAGAATGTCATTAGTTCTCTGTAACCACATGAGACTTCATGTCCGTATATACAAAATTTCACATCTGTCCTCTGTTTTTTGAATTGTCAACCCTTTCCTTGAAGTTACATGTTTAATAAGTAACCATTGCAGCATCTGACTATTTGGGRGCCTCACTGAGAACACTATTAGTAAATTTGCTGAAGAAATAAAAGAGAAAGAAAGGCAGCCCCGAACTGAGGCTGAGAAGGAGCCTTCACACTGTTGTCACTAGAATGTGGTATTTTGTCTGGATTCCTTCACAGTAGGCACCTTGGGTCCATGGGCATGCATGCTGTGCTGTCGCCTGATTGGGTTTTGTTTTCCGCTRTCCACAACCTTTCATACCACATTGTCATATACTCCTTTACTTTGTACTGTACTGGTAGTCATGTGATCTACACAAATATTTAATTGCATATTTATAATTTGGCACTGTGTTTTGAAACTATATAGGGACTAATACTGGGCCATTGGATCCTGAAGCTGCTGATTCTGTGTAGGTTTTAGGTAGAATGTGGAAGAACTTTTCTTTTCTGAACACATTATACTAGAAGACATGTTCTCAGAGTGCAGTTTGATCATTATGCATGGTTCCAGTCACTCCCTAACATATATTTTCTCATAATAATTTGACTAGAGTTTGAAAATTATAAACCCATTTAAAAGAGAACATGATGCCTTGCATTTTTAAAGCTACTATTTAAATTATTTTAAGTTATATGTGCATCCATTAAATAAGTTTTGTAGAAGCAACCAATGGAATGTGTAGACTTAGAGTCCTAAAGGGTACTTAGAGACTTTAAAAASTTTTATAAAACTTTTTGCTTTTGACTGTCRAATGTCTTTTTTTAAATAGTACTCTTTATGTACTTTGATTTGCCTGTTGGTATATTRTAGGTATACAGAAATGTCACAAGTAGTTATTATTGTAGAATTGTTTCCAGTGCGTAAATATTTTAGATAAATGGTTCTCAACCTCCCTAATGCTGAGAACCTTGAATACAGTTCCTCATGTTGTGGTGATCTGCAACATAAAATTATTTTCATTGACACTTTATAACTGTAATTTTGATACTATTATGAATCATAATGTAAGTATCTGTGTTTTCCAATAGTCTTAGTCACCCCTGTGAAATGGTTGTTCACCTCCCAAAGGGCTCACAACCCACAAGTTGAGAATCATTGTATTAGATTCTCACTGTAGGCCATGTGTTCTCCACCACAGGCAACTAACTATATTGCTGAAGTTCAATAATATCTATAAACAATGCTGAAATGATTCCTGTAGAACTTTATTTACAAAAACATCTAGCAAGGAATAGTTTGTGAGTTGTAGCTTGCCAGCTTTTACCCAAAATGGTCTAGTCTCCCAAAATCTCATCTTCTATATGAAGTTTCCTTTCCTTGCTTTGACATTAGCCCAAGTTCTTACATTCTAAATATGAGGACATAGACAAAGACTGTTCTGCAATTATTGTGTGAAGACATGTGTTTGCTA
>BDUI01012198.1:43131-53365 GCA_002335545.1 Apodemus speciosus
CTTGTCTACGCCTCTGCCCACACCAACACCTTTTTGAACAACAAAATTTAAGAGAAAGAGGCAGGCAGCAAGGAGACGCCATTTCTGCAGCGTCGGTGACCGGGTCCCAGGCGGAAAGCAAGGACCCGGAGTATCTGGGCAGCGGAAAACCTGTGAGGCTCGCCAGGGAGCCTCTCGTCCCCTCACCGAGTTCTGCCACTCAGCACACGGGTGACAGAAGCACGAGACGGAGAAGGACTCTGCGGCCTGCCCGTAGGACTGGCGCCATTCATTCCGCGGAAAAATACCGGCTCGCGCAGCCGCAGAGGCTGGGACGGGCAGGCCCGCTCGCGCCCACAGTAGTCCGACCCGCCCGGCGGACGATACCACATTCGCGAACCCCTCCGAAGATCTGGAAATGGTTCCGTCCCCAGCCTCTGATTGGTCAAACTGGGAAGGGCGTGGTCTCCGCAGTCTGGTTCCGCGCGCCGGAGCGCGCAAGCCGCATTGCGAGCTGGGCACGGAGCAGACGCCATGGTGAGGAGTGGTTTTGGGTTATTTGCGTTGTGAAGGCCTAAGYGTGCGTCTGGGTTTGCATTCGAGTTCGGGCTTGGAGTTCGGGCCAGGGCCTGCCCTAGCAGCGTGCCAGCGGGCTAGGAAATTTGACTGATGGCCGCGCGCCGGTTCCCATTTCAGGTTCTGTTGCACGTGCTGTTCGAGCATGCGGTCGGCTACGCGCTGTTAGCGCTGAAGGAAGTAGAGGAGATCAGCCTGCTGTTGCCGCAGGTGGGTGGAATCGGCGGGCTCCTGATGCTGCAATGCAGCCCCTAAGGCCGCCAAACCCCAGCATGCACCGCGTGTCCCCACGTGGCCGACTGCACCGGGTGGGGGTGGGGGGAAGCTCCAGAATGGACTCTTTATCGCTCATCTACATAATTAGGAGTCTTTGGAGATCAATATCTCATACTCCCATTTCTTGAAAATTAAAGAAGAGTCGGGATGCGGGGCCCGGGCACCAATTGCTACAACAGCTGGTTTTACTGCGCTGTAGAAGCCAAATTCAAAGAAAGCCCATTCATCCTTCTCTCCACAGGTGGAGGAATGTGTGCTTAACCTTGGCAAATTCCACAATGTTGTTCGTCTGGTGGCCTTTTGTCCCTTTTCTTCATCCCAGGTTGCCTTGGAAAATGCCAATGCTGTGTCTGAAGGTGAGTTGTCCCCTCCGTGACATGATTCTAGATGGTTGATGGTGTTCTTAGATGGATTTCTTCTAATCTTGATACATTCTAGGGACTATTTGAGACCGACAAGATGGCAGCTTAAAGCGTTTAAATGCTGCACAATTGTGCTCCTAGACATGTGGTTGAGCCAGGCTTTGCAATGATGACCTGAGAATCTGTCAATCCCCTGAGTGATCACTGACGACTCCGCGTTTCTGAGCAATGCCTGAAGGGATGGGTGTTACCTACTGTATGATCTGATTGAAGGCAAAGTCCTCGGTTACAGCTAGAGGATTCCTCAGCGTTTTAGAGCTGTGTTCTTTGTCCCAAGGTGTTGTTCACGAGGACCTCCGCCTGCTCCTGGAGACATACCTGCCGTCTAAAAAGAAGAAAGTACTTCTGGGGGTTGGAGACCCCAAGATTGGTGCTGCAATACAGGAAGAGTTGGGGTACAACTGCCAAACTGGTGGTGTGATAGCTGAGATCCTTCGGGGTAAGAGTCCGATTTCGTGTATTAGGTCCACCACGTGGCCAGGAGAGCAACTGGTGATAGTTATCAGCTGTGAGTGGCTATTTGGGTTCTATAAGGTACTCACAGTCCTGTCTTCTTTTTAGGAGTTCGTCTGCATTTCCATAATTTGGTGAAGGGTCTGACAGATCTTTCTGCTTGTAAAGCCCAGCTTGGCCTGGGACACAGCTATTCTCGGGCCAAAGTTAAATTTAATGTGAACCGGGTGGACAACATGATCATTCAGTCCATAAGCCTCCTGGACCAACTGGATAAAGATATCAATACCTTCTCTATGCGTGTCAGGTAAGGTATAGAGGTTACCAAACACTGGTTTCTTTGGCCTGTATTTTAGCCATTGCAAACTTAAGTTAAGCAGGGCTGATAATTCCTGTGGGTAGAATCATGGACCAAAGCCAGGCCTCCTTGTGCTTACCACAGGCTGTGTTCCTACACTGACTGTATAGAAAGAGGAGGCAGAATAAACCAACCCTATGTACACCTCAGCCTAGGCCACTGTGCCTGGTCTGCCTTGTGAATGGGGAGACATGGATTTGAGGGAGTCTGGTACCTGAGATCGGGTTTGACAGCTGGGTCAGGGAATGACTGTTCCTCTGCAGGGAGTGGTATGGATACCATTTTCCAGAGCTGGTAAAGATCATCAATGACAATGCTACATACTGTCGCCTGGCTCAGTTCATTGGGAACCGCAGGGAGCTGAACGAAGAAAAATTAGAGAAACTGGAAGAAATTACGATGGATGGAGCCAAGGCTAAGGCCATCTTGGATGCCTCTCGGTCCTCCATGGGTCAGTGTGGAGCGCGGCAGCCTGTATAAGGTATGAGACTCATTGAGTATCTGGTCCCCCAGTTCACACTAGGTGTTTCCTAGGCATGGACATATCTGCTATCGACTTGATAAACATCGAGAGCTTCTCCAGTCGTGTGGTGTCTTTGTCAGAGTATCGCCAGAGCCTACACACTTACCTTCGCTCCAAGATGAGCCAAGTAGCCCCCAGCCTGTCAGCCTTAATTGGGGAAGCGGTGCGTCATGGGGAACACAAAAGTGGGGGAGTAAAACTACCGCTCTACTGTGGCTAGCATGTTGTCCCTAGTTGTTGCATGGTGGGGAAGAGAAAAGGGGATGAGACTGGGAGGTCAGGTTCCCACTCACTCACCTGACCCCCTTGGATCTTTCTCCAGGTAGGTGCACGCCTCATTGCTCACGCTGGCAGCCTCACCAACCTGGCCAAGTATCCAGCATCCACAGTTCAGATCCTTGGGGCTGAAAAGGCCCTGTTCAGGTACCAGTGAGGGCGCCTGCCCATGTCAGGTGCTGCTTCTGGTGTCCACTGATTTGTATGGGAATTAACAGTGATGGCTGACCAGGGCGACCTGACCTATACAGGCCTCTGCTATGGGGGTGATGGCCAGTCCTGGTGTCTGAGTAATTCCCAGGGCCCAGCAAAAAGGGACCAAGTTTCCAGGTCAGCAAATTGAATGCCTTCCTTCTGCCTCTAGGTTGGCATGTGTTGAGGTAGAAAAGTTCAGCCAAGCCTGGTGGGATGTGGTTGGAAGAGGGGAACTTGGCCATTTGGGTCAAGTCTTCTGACTAAACTATTGACTGACTGTTCTCACAGAGCCCTGAAGACAAGGGGTAATACACCAAAATATGGACTCATTTTTCATTCCACCTTCATTGGCCGAGCAGCTGCAAAGAACAAAGGCCGAATCTCCCGATACCTAGCAAACAAATGCAGCATTGCCTCAAGAATTGATTGCTTCTCTGGTATGGATGGGGAAGCTGGCGTTTAAGTGAAGGGGTTACAGTGGTGGGGGAGGCAACCTACCTTGGCAGCTTCTACAATGATGGTAATATTTTTCGTCAACAGAGTTCACCTAGTGAGTGTTGACACTTTGGGTCTGAGTGAAGCTGAGGGGAGAGAGACTGGGGAGTAGTTTGTTATTTCAGGGATTGTAATTGGYTTTGTTTACACATGCACACACATCTAGAGGTCCCCACAAGTGTATTTGGGGAAAAACTCCGAGAGCAAGTTGAGGAGCGGCTGTCTTTCTATGAGACTGGAGAGATTCCACGGAAGAACCTGGATGTCATGAAGGAAGCCGTGGTTCAGGTCAGTGTGCTTTTGTTGCAGCTGTGCCATAAGGACTGTTGGAGATGATGAACTGACTTGGCCTGACCTTCAGAAATGGAGGCAATAAAACTGATTTAATGAGCCTGATCCAGCAAGACTAGAAGTGTTGTGGCAAGTCAGGGGGTCTTCTGGGTTTTCAGCACCTTGCTTTTTTTGCCAGGCAGAGGAAGCGGCTGCTGAAATCACCAGAAAGCTGGAAAAACAGGAGAAGAAACGCTTGAAGAAGGAAAAGAAGCGACTGGCTGCACTGGCCCTGGCGTCTTCAGAAAACAGTAGTACTCCAGAAGAGTGTGAGGTCAGTCCTCTGTGGATCCTAGGTTGTAGGCTTGTCAACAGTAGAACACAGGACATCAAACCATGGTCTGAAGCTTGGGCTTTCATTTCAAGGTGGACCACAACACCTAAAACTACCTCTTGATTCTATAGGGAGGAGATAGGTGCTGAGAGAACTTGACAAGAGCCCAGAATGCTGGTTGTAGCACATGGCCCATTCCATGGGCAAGTGTGCTCTGTCCTCGGCTGCCTCCCAGGAGTCCTCAACGGGGGTAGTGTGAATTCCTGCTCTCCCTGTTCTGTGTCTGGAGGTGATAGTGTCTCATGATGGGGGTGGGGGCAGGGAGGTCACCAATGTGACAGTTTAGGATTGTCCCCTAGGGTTTTTCTTAAATCTTGAGCTACTAGTGATGTTCATTTCAGGGTCCCCTGGGAGCTCTGCATGAAGTCCATCAGGACCAGCATACAGGGGGTTTCTCTAGGGCTTAGGAGGGCCAGGGAAATTCTGCTAAAATGTGAGAGATCAAAGTGCCCATGCATTAAGTCACCAGAAGTACTAGGTCTGCTCTTCTGCCTGGATGAATTCTAATGGGACCTGTGGCTGCTAACAAATGTAAGCAACATGTCCCATGTCTGATTCCCCCTTCAGGAGGTAAATGAAAAACCTAAGAAGAAAAAGAAGCTAAAACAACCCCAGGAGACCCTACAGGAAAATGGAATGGAAGACCCACCTGTCTCTTTGCTTAAAACCAAGAAAAAGAAAGCCAAGGAGGAGTTGGCCAGTGATCTTGAAGAGATGGCCACTAGCAGCGGAAGTGCTCCCAAGAGAAAGAAATCCTCACCTAAGGAGGAAGTGGCCAGTGAACCAGAGGAAGCAGCAAGCCCCACGACCCCTAAGAAGAAAAGGAAACTTTCTAAGGAGGAGCCTGAGGCTGCTGCTAGCTGCACAAAGAGCAGCACAAAGAAAAAGAAAAAGTCCCAGAAAGCGCAGGAGGATTAGAACGGACCTGCTTGGTGGGAGGGGCATCCTTGTGGTGGCAGCTCCTGCCCATGATAAACCCCAATAAAAACACAAAACCAGATAGCATGTATGTTCATTTATTGAAGTTGTTACATGGGCATTTGTAGGATTTATGACAGGGCAGCAATGACAGCTTCAGTGAAGTCATGACATGTGGCATAACCACCCATATCTGAGGTTCGGACCTGTGGGGAAAAGTTGTCATCATCTTGTGGTCTGGGCCTTGTCCCAACAACCCACCCTGTGAGGTACCCTTAACACCAGCCCCCAGGACAACCTAGCCTCTGCCAGAAAAGCAATTTAGTCTACTGTCTAGATGTTCTTCTGGTCCACTGTACTGAAGGGGTGTGTGCGAAGCATGGTCCTTTGGAAGCTGGAAGGAGTAAGCTCTAGCCCCCATGGGGGTGCAGATGGCCGATGACAGACTTGATGAAGTCCGTTGTGGTGCTGTAGCCTCCCATGTCTCGAGTCCGTACCTACAGCCACCACCAGCAATAGCCGTGGGGAAGGAGAAAGAGCCCATGAAGTAGATGGGGCAACGTGATGAGATGGAGACCAAGAAAGACAAGATACAGTGGAGAAAGAATGGAAGGGAGTGAGCAGGTATGGAGGCCAAGGGCCTGCCCACTTGAGCAGACAGGGCAGTACAGGGGGTGCATATCAGAAAGGATGAGATGAGTTTACCTTGCAAGAAATGAGACCAGGTGGGAGGGAAACCAGGCAACTAACCTGGCCTGCAAACTCCACAAGTGGACAAAGCTGCAAGGTCTGTAATCAGATGGCCCAAGAAGGGCAAAGGATGGTGCAAGGAACAGGAAAAGGAACAGCAGATGGAACTAAGATGGAGAAGATCAAGAGGATGAAGCAACCAAGAGAGGGGAAGTGAACAGCCCTGGGAGGTCACAGAGCAGGTACTGTGGGCCCTGGAGGAGAGGCCCCTCAGGCCCTAGCAATAGCACAGTGCTAAGCCCTTGAGGTCTCGAAACTCACCTTGCCAACTTTGATAACTTTCTTCACTGCATCTGCAATCATGCTGGAGTGATACTCTAGACTGTCGACAGACAGGAGAAGCTGAGAATCCAACCAAAACATTCCCACCCTTCCCTTATTTTCCTTCCAACACCCACCCTCCACCCACGGCCCCACTTCAGCTTCCTGTGACCTACTTGAGATGCCGCAGCATGTTGGAGGCCGACAGTAGCATGGCTGTGGGATTGGCTATATTCCTGCCCACTGCCTGGGCAAATGGGTGCCGAGCACCCTGTGGGAAAGAGCAAGCCAGAATCACTGGAAGGAGACAGGCATGTGCAGAGGTACAGGTCTACAACATGTATTATGGCACAGAAGGAGGGCAGGCTAAGGTGGCTGAGAAGACATGGAGGGTGGGGGAGGAGGCAGCCATAGTCATTTCCAAGTGAGGCAGAATACAGCAGACCCGAGGTCAGGAAAGGGTAGATGACTAATGGAATTTTGTTTTTTTTTTGTTTTTGTTTTTGTTTTCTTTAGACAGGGCCTCACTATTGAGCTCTGGCTGTCCTGAAACTATGTAGGCCAGGTTGGCTTTGAACTCAGAGATCCACCTGCCTCTGCCTCTACCTTCCAAGTATTGAATTAAACGCGTGCACCACCATCCCTAGGGGAAAAAAATAATCTTGCTCACCGTCTCAAAAACCGCATACTCTGCACTGTAGCTCTCACCAGGTACCACACCAGCTCCCCCAACAAGACCAGCAGCCAGATTGTCAATAATGTTCCCATAGAGATTGGGCATCACGAGCACATCGAACTGGTAAGGGTTCTGCACCAGCTAGGAGTGAAATGTGAGAGTAAAGAAGAATTCCACACAGAGAGAGATTGATGAATGGTCTGGCTTCCACTCCGTGCTCTCTGGAAACTCACAAAGGGCCTTACCTGCATGCAGCAGTTGTCTATGATCATTGTTTCAAACTTGATTTTAGGGTACAATTCAGCAACCTCCTCACAGCACTGCAAGAACAACCCATCCCCAAGTTTCCTGTTCACAGGCCAGAGAGACAAAAAGCAATCAACAGAGTTCAGGGGATACCTCTCCAGGAACCCAGCCCACCAAAAAAACAAAAAACAAAAAACCACGCCTCACATGATATTGGCTTTGTGGACAGCTGTGACCTTGCTCCGCCCTTTCTTGGTGGCATAGTCAAATGCAAACTTTGCAATCCTCTGAGACTTGGTTCGAGTGACGATCTTCAGGCACTCAATGACACCCTTGGCACTCTGGGTGAGAGGGAAGTAGCTGGTGACACTAGGGAAGAAGCAGCTCCTGCTTGCCTCTCCCGTCCTCCATAGTTTCTGGGCCTTACCTCATGTTCCAGAGAGCTATACTCCCCTTCTGTCTGTTCTCGAATGATAACCAGGTCTAGATTGTTGTGCCGAGTCTTGTATCCAGGAAGTGACTTCACATGGACTACGTTGGCAAACAAATCCAACTTACGCCTGAGAGTAGACAGCTATCAGCTTTGTACCCGGTGCCCAGCACCCCTCAGGCCCAAGCCTGCCCATCTACCTACCTCAGCTGCATATCATAGGAGGCTAGTTCACCCTTGTACTCCATTGGGGTATAGATCTTTCCTGTGGCAACACAGTAATGTTAGACTAGTGCCCAATCCATTGACTCCATACAACCCAGGCTCCCATCTCCCATCCCCAAACCCCTCAACCCTCTTATTGCTAGTGGCAAGAGACAAAGGAGAATAATGTGGTTAAAATTAGATGAACCGAGCTTAATGCTTTAGTTTTACACACTATGTTGGAATTCCTAAATGACTTAAGAGCTTTTAAAAAAAAAAAAATCATAGAACCAAGCTGAAAAGCAAGGATAAGGAATCACTAGCTTTCCTGATGTTCCTGCCTACCGACTTTGCATTTTCTCAGCTACTACTTACTGAAAAATGGCTATGTTCATAAGGCAATAGGGATATCAGTCAAAACCACACAACCCCTGCCCTCAATGAGCAAGCAATGCATCGGGAGAGACAACCTAAGCACTRTAGGGCTGATAGTGACTGTAAGCATCGGAGCGCAGGAAAGGAATCCCCTCTGATGATAACAGGGACTGTTACAGAAAAGCTGGTACTTACTTTAGTTCCTGGTTAAGTACGTTCAGTGGGTTGACCAGTGATCCCCCCAAATGAGAGGCCCATGCTCTCACACCAAGAAACCAGAAACATGACTATTGGGGGCAGGGAGAAACTCTAAATAAGGACTTTATACTGAAGATTATGTTTTTGTTTTACTCTCAGKTGTGGGCTACAGGGCTGCTTCAGACTGTCCAAAGCAGCTGACTGATTTGCCTTATGCTGCGTGTGGTTTTGCCAGGATCAGATAGTTTTTGTGATTATGTAACATTTAGAATTCTGGGAGCTTGTCAGAGGGCATAGAAATGCTAGGTCCCCAAGAGGCAGAGAGGAGCTGATGGTTGATTACTATCTGATAGTAGTTGTGCACAAAGGAGAAACAAGAAAAGGAAATTAGATATTTTGATGGTGAGGATCGAACTTGCCCCAAGGAACTTAGAGGAACTGTAGCTTCAGAAACTGAGTTATATATGTTATTTTCAGTAGCGTTCAATGGCAATCATAGAAAACTAATTCCACAAGCGAATGAAGATCCTGATAGGTGACGCAGTGATATATACAGGACAATTAGGACAGCTGATTGTGAGCAAAGCACAGAACAAGTTGTAGAAAGGAAAACAGGAACATCAGGGGCCAGGTTATAAAGACCTGACTTTCCTCTGCAAAAGCTGGCCTTGGAAGTCAGGCTATCCAAGAAAACAGGTTAGAAAAATGGCCTATAGGGAAAAACCTAAAATCAAAAAGTAAAATTAAAAAAAAAAATCCAATATGGGGAATAAAACAGCCCAGCAGAAGAAATGGAGTGGTTAGAATGAGCAGTGCACGCTGGGTTAGGGTGGCATGCGCCTTTAATCTCAGCCCTTGGGAGGCAGAGGCAGGCAGATCTCTGTGAGTTTGAGGCCTGCCTGGTCTACAGAGTTCCAGAACAGCCAGGGCCACACAGAGAAACCCTATCTGGAAAAACAAACAACCAAATAACAAACGGAAAAAGAATGGGCACACAGACACAACTAACAGGGTCTGACCCCAGTGACACAGCCTCAGCAGGGCCCAAACCCTTCCTGACAACACTAACTCCCGATTACCCACTGAGAAGAAACAAATTCCTAAGTGTCAGTGGAGGACAGTCTGGAAAACTGATATATACACACTGCAGAGAGAGGGGCTTTATGAACACTGCTCTGAAATTACAAACCAATGATGGCAACTTTGTTCTCCTTCATGGAACTCAGCACCTGCTCCAGCTTCTCCTCAGAAGCCATATTCTGCACCTCGCTCAGGTGGTGTTCCTTGAATTCCACAGGGACAGCAGCAGCCTTCAGGGATTAAGCCCAAGCACAGGACCGGGTCAGGTCTTAACTTTCCAACTCAACCCATCCATCCCTGTAGCCAGATCCGCCACCCATCCCCCGCCCCAGGCTACTCACCTTGAACACTTCCTTGACAGCATGCATGAGCTCTGGCCCCACGCCGTCTCCAGGCAGCATGGTCACAGGGAAGGCACCCTCCACCCTCACATCTTGTGCCTATGAGTGGGGCCAGCAGAGATGGAGCAAGGGCAGAAGTGGGAGTCAGAGGGAGAGGTGGGGAGGGGAAACCCAGGGGAGCGGCAAGAAGGCGACAAGGATGGGCGAGAACGAAGCCGGACTCTAGCGTACCTGGCTCTGTGAAGCGGCGTGAGCCGTAGCTGATGTTCCGAGACCCCTCCATACCCCGGAGTTCCGAGCGGCGAGCACCGCCTGCGATAGACACAAGGTCAGATCGGGGACACACAGATCCCTTGCACCGCGACGACCTTGCCTTCTAGTGCAAACCGCGGTCAAACCCTCTGATCTCCCGCCCGCCCTCTGCCCAGCGCGTCCCGGGTCTCACTCGGGTCAGCCAGCGGACATTGCTCAGCGCTGCCATGTTCGGCCAGGGAAGTCGCGGGGGAAGTGACGCCGGAAGCGAGCGCGGTCGTGGAAG